>NC_059586.1:25888200-26058200 GCF_020424385.1 Procambarus clarkii | reverse complement strand
GTACACTGCTGCTGCTGCTGCGTGGTGTGGTCAGGGTCTGGCCCCGGTGTACACTGTTGCTGCAGCTGCGTGGTGTGGTCAGTGTCTGGCCCCGGGGTACACTGTTGCTGCTGCGTGGTGTGGTCAGGGTCTGGCCCCGGGGTACACTGTTGCTGCTGCTGCGTGGTGTGGTCAGGGTCTGGCCGCGGTGTACACTGTTGCTGCTGCGTGGTGTGGTCAGGGTCTGGCCCCGGGGTACACTGTTGCTGCTGCTGCGTGGTGTGGTCAGGGTCTGGCC
This sequence comes from Procambarus clarkii, assembly GCF_020424385.1. Lineage (NCBI taxonomy): Eukaryota > Metazoa > Arthropoda > Malacostraca > Decapoda > Cambaridae > Procambarus > Procambarus clarkii. The sequence goes on along the minus strand of NC_059586.1, from coordinate 26,057,923 downwards.
GCGGTGTACACTGTTGCTGCAGCTGCGTGGTGTGGTCAGTGTCTGGCCCTGGGGTACACTGTTGCTGCTGCTGCGTGGTGTGGTCAGTGTCTGGCCCCGGTGTACACTGCTGCTGCTGCTGCGTGGTGTGGTCAGGGTCTGGCCCCGGTGTACACTGTTGCTGCTGCTGCGTGGTGTGGTCAGGGTCTGGCCCTGGTGTACACTGCTGCTGCTGCTGCGTGGTGTGGTCAGGGTCTGGCCCTGGTGTACACTGTTGCTGCTGCTGCGTGGTGTGGTCAGGGTCTGGCCCCGGTGTACACTGCTGCTGCTGCTGCGTGGTGTGGTCAGGGTCTGGCCCCGGGGTACACTGCTGCTGCAGCTGCGTGGTGTGGTCAGGGTCTGGCCCCGGTGTACACTGTTGCTGCAGCTGCGTGGTGTGGTCAGGGTCTGGCCCCGGTGTACACTGTTGCTGCAGCTGCGTGGTGTGGTCAGGGTCTGGCCCCGGGGTACACTGCTGCTGCAGCTGCGTGGTGTGGTCAGGGTCTGGCCCCGGTGTACACTGTTGCTGCAGCTGCGTGGTGTGGTCAGGGTCTGGCCCCGGTGTACACTGTTGCTGCAGCTGCGTGGTGTGGTCAGTGTCTGGCCCTGGGGTACACTGCTGCTGCTGCTGCGTGGTGTGGTCAGGGTCTGGCCCCGGTGTACACTGCTGCTGCTGCGTGGTGTGGTCAGGGTCTCGCCCCGGGGTACACTGTTGCTGCTGCGTGGTGTGGTCAGGGTCTGGCCCCGGTGTACACTGTTGCTGCTGCTGCGTGGTGTGGTCAGTGTCTGGCCCTGGTGTACACTGTTGCTGCTGCTGCGTGGTGTGGTCAGGGTCTGGCCCTGGTGTACACTGTTGCTGCTGCGTGGTGTGGTCAGGGTCTGGCCCTGGTGTACACTGCTGCTGCTGCGTGGTGTGGTCAGGGTCTGGCCCCGGTGTACACTGTTGCTGCTGCGTGGTGTGGTCAGGGTCTGGCCCCGGTGTACACTGCTGCTGCTGCTGCGTGGTGTGGTCAGTGTCTGGCCCTGGTGTACACTGCTGCTGCTGCTGCGTGGTGTGGTCAGGGTCTGGCCCTGGTGTACACTGTTGCTGCTGCTGCGTGGTGTGGTCAGTGTCTGGCCCCGGTGTACACTGTTGCTGCTGCGTGGTGTGGTCAGGGTCTGGCCCTGGTGTACACTGCTGCTGCTGCTGCGTGGTGTGGTCAGGGTCTGGCCCCGGTGTACACTGCTGCTGCTGCTGCGTGGTGTGGTCAGGGTCTGGCCCCGGTGTACACTGCTGCTGCTGCTGCGTGGTGTGGTCAGGGTCTGGCCCCGGTGTACACTGCTGCTGCTGCGTGGTGTGGTCAGTGTCTGGCCCCGGTGTACACTGCTGCTGCTGCGTGGTGTGGTCAGGGTCTGGCCCTGGTGTACACTGCTGCTGCTGCTGCGTGGTGTGGTCAGGGTCTGGCCCCGGTGTACACTGCTGCTGCTGCTGCGTGGTGTGGTCAGGGTCTGGCCCCGGTGTACACTGCTGCTGCTGCGTGGTGTGGTCAGGGTCTGGCCCCGGTGTACACTGCTGCTGCTGCGTGGTGTGGTCAGGGTCTCGCCCCGGGGTACACTGTTGCTGCTGCGTGGTGTGGTCAGGGTCTGGCCCCGGTGTACACTGTTGCTGCTGCTGCGTGGTGTGGTCAGTGTCTGGCCCTGGTGTACACTGTTGCTGCTGCTGCGTGGTGTGGTCAGGGTCTGGCCCTGGTGTACACTGTTGCTGCTGCGTGGTGTGGTCAGGGTCTGGCCCTGGTGTACACTGCTGCTGCTGCGTGGTGTGGTCAGGGTCTGGCCCCGGTGTACACTGTTGCTGCTGCGTGGTGTGGTCAGGGTCTGGCCCCGGTGTACACTGCTGCTGCTGCTGCGTGGTGTGGTCAGTGTCTGGCCCTGGTGTACACTGCTGCTGCTGCTGCGTGGTGTGGTCAGGGTCTGGCCCTGGTGTACACTGTTGCTGCTGCTGCGTGGTGTGGTCAGTGTCTGGCCCCGGTGTACACTGTTGCTGCTGCGTGGTGTGGTCAGGGTCTGGCCCTGGTGTACACTGCTGCTGCTGCTGCGTGGTGTGGTCAGGGTCTGGCCCCGGTGTACACTGCTGCTGCTGCTGCGTGGTGTGGTCAGGGTCTGGCCCCGGTGTACACTGCTGCTGCTGCTGCGTGGTGTGGTCAGGGTCTGGCCCCGGTGTACACTGCTGCTGCTGCGTGGTGTGGTCAGTGTCTGGCCCCGGTGTACACTGCTGCTGCTGCGTGGTGTGGTCAGGGTCTGGCCCTGGTGTACACTGCTGCTGCTGCTGCGTGGTGTGGTCAGGGTCTGGCCCCGGTGTACACTGCTGCTGCTGCTGCGTGGTGTGGTCAGGGTCTGGCCCCGGTGTACACTGCTGCTGCTGCGTGGTGTGGTCAGGGTCTGGCCCCGGTGTACACTGCTGCTGCTGCGTGGTGTGGTCAGGGTCTCGCCCCGGGGTACACTGTTGCTGCTGCGTGGTGTGGTCAGGGTCTGGCCCCGGTGTACACTGTTGCTGCTGCTGCGTGGTGTGGTCAGTGTCTGGCCCTGGTGTACACTGTTGCTGCTGCTGCTGCGTGGTGTGGTCAGGGTCTGGCCCTGGTGTACACTGTTGCTGCTGCGTGGTGTGGTCAGGGTCTGGCCCTGGTGTACACTGCTGCTGCTGCGTGGTGTGGTCAGGGTCTGGCCCCGGTGTACACTGTTGCTGCTGCGTGGTGTGGTCAGGGTCTGGCCCCGGTGTACACTGCTGCTGCTGCTGCGTGGTGTGGTCAGTGTCTGGCCCTGGTGTACACTGCTGCTGCTGCTGCGTGGTGTGGTCAGGGTCTGGCCCTGGTGTACACTGTTGCTGCTGCTGCGTGGTGTGGTCAGTGTCTGGCCCCGGTGTACACTGTTGCTGCTGCGTGGTGTGGTCAGGGTCTGGCCCTGGTGTACACTGCTGCTGCTGCTGCGTGGTGTGGTCAGGGTCTGGCCCCGGTGTACACTGCTGCTGCTGCTGCGTGGTGTGGTCAGGGTCTGGCCCCGGTGTACACTGCTGCTGCTGCTGCGTGGTGTGGTCAGGGTCTGGCCCCGGTGTACACTGCTGCTGCTGCGTGGTGTGGTCAGTGTCTGGCCCCGGTGTACACTGCTGCTGCTGCGTGGTGTGGTCAGGGTCTGGCCCTGGTGTACACTGCTGCTGCTGCTGCGTGGTGTGGTCAGGGTCTGGCCCCGGTGTACACTGCTGCTGCTGCTGCGTGGTGTGGTCAGGGTCTGGCCCCGGTGTACACTGCTGCTGCTGCGTGGTGTGGTCAGGGTCTGGCCCCGGTGTACACTGCTGCTGCTGCGTGGTGTGGTCAGGGTCTGGCCCTGGTGTACACTGTTGCTGCTGCTTCGTGGTGTGGTCAGGGTCTGGCCCCGGTGTACACTGTTGCTGCTGCTGCGTGGTGTGGTCAGGGTCTGGCCCTGGTGTACACTGCTGCTGCTGCTGCGTGGTGTGGTCAGGGTCTGGCCCCGGTGTACACTGCTGCTGCTGCGTGGTGTGGTCAGGGTCTGGCCCCGGTGTACACTGTTGCTGCTGCTGCGTGGTGTGGTCAGGGTCTGGCCCCGGTGTACACTGCTGCTGCTGCTGCGTGGTGTGGTCAGGGTCTGGCCCTGGTGTACACTGCTGCTGCTGCTGCGTGGTGTGGTCAGGGTCTGGCCCTGGTGTACACTGTTGCTGCTGCTGCGTGGTGTGGTCAGGGTCTGGCCCTGGTGTACACTGCTGCTGCTGCGTGGTGTGGTCAGGGTCTGGCCCCGGTGTACACTGTTGCTGCTGCTGCGTGGTGTGGTCAGGGTCTGGCCCTGGTGTACACTGCTGCTGCTGCGTGGCGTGGTCAGGGTGGTCAGGGTCCCCGGTGTACACTGTTGCTGCTGCGTGGTGTGGTCAGGGTCTGGCCCTGGTGTACACTGTTGCTGCTGCGTGGTGTGGTCAGGGTCTGGCCCCGGTGTACACTGTTGCTGCTGCTGCGTGGTGTGGTCAGGGTCTGGCCCCGGTGTACACTGTTGCTGCTGCTGCGTGGTGTGGTCAGTGTCTGGCCCCGGTGTACACTGTTGCTGCTGCGTGGTGTGGTCAGGGTCTGGCCCTGGTGTACACTGCTGCTGCTGCTGCGTGGTGTGGTCAGGGTCTGGCCCCGGTGTACACTGCTGCTGCTGCTGCGTGGTGTGGTCAGGGTCTGGCCCCGGTGTACACTGCTGCTGCTGCTGCGTGGTGTGGTCAGGGTCTGGCCCCGGTGTACACTGCTGCTGCTGCGTGGTGTGGTCAGTGTCTGGCCACGGTGTACACTGCTGCTGCTGCGTGGTGTGGTCAGGGTCTGGCCCTGGTGTACACTGCTGCTGCTGCTGCGTGGTGTGGTCAGGGTCTGGCCCCGGTGTACACTGCTGCTGCTGCTGCGTGGTGTGGTCAGGGTCTGGCCCCGGTGTACACTGCTGCTGCTGCGTGGTGTGGTCAGGGTCTGGCCCCGGTGTACACTGCTGCTGCTGCTGCGTGGTGTGGTCAGGGTCTGGCCCCGGTGTACACTGCTGCTGCTGCTGCGTGGTGTGGTCAGGGTCTGGCCCCGGTGTACACTGTTGCTGCTGCTGCGTGGTGTGGTCAGTGTCTGGCCCTGGTGTACACTGTTGCTGCTGCTGCGTGGTGTGGTCAGGGTCTGGCCCTGGTGTACACTGCTGCTGCTGCGTGGTGTGGTCAGGGTCTGGCCCTGGTGTACACTGCTGCTGCTGCTGCGTGGTGTGGTCAGGGTCTGGCCCCGGTGTACACTGTTGCTGCTGCGTGGTGTGGTCAGGGTCTGGCCCCGGTGTACACTGCTGCTGCTGCGTGGTGTGGTCAGGGTCTGGCCCTGGTGTACACTGTGCTGCTGCTGCGTGGTGTGGTCAGGGTCTGGCCCCGGTGTACACTGTTGCTGCTGCTGCGTGGTGTGGTCAGTGTCTGGCCCCGGTGTACACTGTTGCTGCTGCGTGGTGTGGTCAGGGTCTGGCCCTGGTGTACACTGCTGCTGCTGCTGCGTGGTGTGGTCAGGGTCTGGCCCCGGTGTACACTGCTGCTGCTGCTGCGTGGTGTGGTCAGGGTCTGGCCCCGGTGTACACTGCTGCTGCTGCTGCGTGGTGTGGTCAGGGTCTGGCCCCGGTGTACACTGCTGCTGCTGCGTGGTGTGGTCAGTGTCTGGCCCCGGTGTACACTGCTGCTGCTGCTGCGTGGTGTGGTCAGGGTCTGGCCCTGGTGTACACTGCTGCTGCTGCTGCGTGGTGTGGTCAGGGTCTGGCCCCGGTGTACACTGCTGCTGCTGCTGCGTGGTGTGGTCAGGGTCTGGCCCCGGTGTACACTGCTGCTGCTGCGTGGTGTGGTCAGGGTCTGGCCCCGGTGTACACTGCTGCTGCTGCTGCGTGGTGTGGTCAGGGTCTGGCCCCGGTGTACACTGCTGCTGCTGCTGCGTGGTGTGGTCAGGGTCTGGCCCCGGTGTACACTGTTGCTGCTGCTGCGTGGTGTGGTCAGTGTCTGGCCCTGGTGTACACTGTTGCTGCTGCTGCGTGGTGTGGTCAGGGTCTGGCCCTGGTGTACACTGTTGCTGCTGCGTGGTGTGGTCAGGGTCTGGCCCTGGTGTACACTGCTGCTGCTGCGTGGTGTGGTCAGGGTCTGGCCCCGGTGTACACTGTTGCTGCTGCGTGGTGTGGTCAGGGTCTGGCCCCGGTGTACACTGCTGCTGCTGCTGCGTGGTGTGGTCAGTGTCTGGCCCTGGTGTACACTGCTGCTGCTGCTGCGTGGTGTGGTCAGGGTCTGGCCCTGGTGTACACTGTTGCTGCTGCTGCGTGGTGTGGTCAGTGTCTGGCCCCGGTGTACACTGTTGCTGCTGCGTGGTGTGGTCAGGGTCTGGCCCTGGTGTACACTGCTGCTGCTGCTGCGTGGTGTGGTCAGGGTCTGGCCCCGGTGTACACTGCTGCTGCTGCTGCGTGGTGTGGTCAGGGTCTGGCCCCGGTGTACACTGCTGCTGCTGCTGCGTGGTGTGGTCAGGGTCTGGCCCCGGTGTACACTGCTGCTGCTGCGTGGTGTGGTCAGTGTCTGGCCCCGGTGTACACTGCTGCTGCTGCGTGGTGTGGTCAGGGTCTGGCCCTGGTGTACACTGCTGCTGCTGCTGCGTGGTGTGGTCAGGGTCTGGCCCCGGTGTACACTGCTGCTGCTGCTGCGTGGTGTGGTCAGGGTCTGGCCCCGGTGTACACTGCTGCTGCTGCGTGGTGTGGTCAGGGTCTGGCCCCGGTGTACACTGCTGCTGCTGCGTGGTGTGGTCAGGGTCTGGCCCTGGTGTACACTGCTGCTGCTGCTGCGTGGTGTGGTCAGGGTCTGGCCCCGGTGTACACTGCTGCTGCTGCTGCGTGGTGTGGTCAGGGTCTGGCCCTGGTGTACACTGCTGCTGCTGCTGCGTGGTGTGGTCAGGGTCTGGCCCCGGTGTACACTGCTGCTGCTGCGTGGTGTGGTCAGGGTCTGGCCCCGGTGTACACTGTTGCTGCTGCTGCGTGGTGTGGTCAGGGTCTGGCCCCGGTGTACACTGCTGCTGCTGCTGCGTGGTGTGGTCAGGGTCTGGCCCTGGTGTACACTGCTGCTGCTGCTGCGTGGTGTGGTCAGGGTCTGGCCCTGGTGTACACTGTTGCTGCTGCTGCGTGGTGTGGTCAGGGTCTGGCCCTGGTGTACACTGTTGCTGCTGCTGCGTGGTGTGGTCAGGGTCTGGCCCCGGTGTACACTGTTGCTGCAGCTGCGTGGTGTGGTCAGGGTCTGGCCCTGGTGTACACTGCTGCTGCTGCTGCGTGGTGTGGTCAGGGTCTGGCCCCGGTGTACACTGTTGCTGCTGCGTGGTGTGGTCAGGGTCTGGCCCCGGTGTACACTGTTGCTGCTGCTGCGTGGTGTGGTCAGGGTCTGGCCCCGGTGTACACTGTTGCTGCTGCTGCGTGGTGTGGTCAGGGTCTGGCCCTGGTGTACACTGTTGCTGCTGCTGCGTGGTGTGGTCAGGGTCTGGCCCTGGTGTACACTGTTGCTGCTGCTGCGTGGTGTGGTCAGGGTCTGGCCCCGGTGTACACTGCTGCTGCTGCTGCGTGGTGTGGTCAGGGTCTGGCCCTGGTGTACACTGTTGCTGCTGCGTGGTGTGGTCAGGGTCTGGCCCTGGTGTACACTGCTGCTGCTGCGTGGTGTGGTCAGGGTCTGGCCCCGGTGTACACTGTGCTGCTGCTGCGTGGTGTGGTCAGGGTCTGGCCCCGGTGTACACTGTTGCTGCTGCGTGGTGTGGTCAGGGTCTGGCCCCGGTGTACACTGTTGCTGCTGCTGCGTGGTGTGGTCAGGGTCTGGCCCCGGTGTACACTGTTGCTGCTGCTGCGTGGTGTGGTCAGGGTCTGGCCCCGGTGTACACTGTTGCTGCTGCGTGGTGTGGTCAGGGTCTGGCCCCGGTGTACACTGCTGCTGCTGCTGCGTGGTGTGGTCAGGGTCTGGCCCTGGTGTACACTGTTGCTGCTGCTGCGTGGTGTGGTCAGGGTCTGGCCCCGGTGTACACTGTTGTTGCTGCTGCGTGGTGTGGTCAGGGTCTGGCCCCGGTGTACACTGCTGCTGCTGCTGCGTGGTGTGGTCAGGGTCTGGCCCCGGTGTACACTGTTGCTGCTGCGTGGTGTGGTCAGGGTCTGGCCCCGGTGTACACTGCTGCTGCTGCTGCGTGGTGTGGTCAGTGTCTGGCCCCGGTGTACACTGCTGCTGCTGCTGCGTGGTGTGGTCAGGGTCTGGCCCTGGTGTACACTGTTGTTGCTGCTGCTTGGTGTGGTCAGGGTCTGGCCCCGGTGTACACTGTTGTTGCTGCTGCTTGGTGTGGTCAGGGTCTGGCCCCGGTGTACACTGCTGCTGCTGCTGCGTGGTGTGGTCAGGGTCTGGCCCTGGTGTACACTGTTGTTGCTGCTGCGTGGTGTGGTCAGGGTCTGGCCCCGGTGTACACTGTTGCTGCTGCTGCGTGGTGTGGTCAGGGTCTGGCCCCGGTGTACACTGTTGCTGCAGCTGCGTGGTGTGGTCAGGGTCTGGCCCCGGTGTACACTGTTGCTGCTGCTGCGTGGTGTGGTCAGTGTCTGGCCCTGGTGTACACTGCTGCTGCTGCTGCGTGGTGTGGTCAGGGTCTGGCCCTGGTGTACACTGTTGCTGCTGCTGCGTGGTGTGGTCAGGGTCTGGCCCTGGTGTACACTGCTGCTGCTGCGTGGTGTGGTCAGGGTCTGGCCCCGGTGTACACTGTTGCTGCTGCTGCGTGGTGTGGTCAGGGTCTGGCCCTGGTGTACACTGTTGCTGCTGCGTGGTGTGGTCAGGGTCTGGCCCCGGTGTACACTGTTGTTGCTGCTGCGTGGTGTGGTCAGGGTCTGGCCCTGGTGTACACTGTTGCTGCTGCGTGGTGTGGTCAGGGTCTGGCCCCGGTGTACACTGTTGTTGCTGCTGCGTGGTGTGGTCAGGGTCTGGCCCTGGTGTACACTGCTGCTGCTGCGTGGTGTGGTCAGGGTCTGGCCCCGGTGTACACTGTTGTTGCTGCTGCGTGGTGTGGTCAGTGTCTGGCCCTGGTGTACACTGTTGCTGCTGCGTGGTGTGGTCAGGGTCTGGCCCCGGTGTACACTGTTGTTGCTGCTGCGTGGTGTGGTCAGGGTCTGGCCCTGGTGTACACTGCTGCTGCTGCGTGGTGTGGTCAGGGTCTGGCCCTGGTGTACACTGTTGTTGCTGCTGCGTGGTGTGGTCAGTGTCTGGCCCTGGTGTACACTGCTGCTGCTGCTGCGTGGTGTGGTCAGCGTCTGGCCCTGGTGTACACTGATGATGCTGCTGCGTGGTGTGGTCAGGGTCTGGCCCTGGTGTACACTGCTGCTGCTGCGTGGTGTGGTCAGGGTCTGGCCCCGGTGTACACTGCTGCTGCTGCGTGGTGTGGTCAGGGTCTGGCCCTGGTGTACACTGTTGCTGCTGCGTGGTGTGGTCAGGGTCTGGCCCTGGTGTACACTGCTGCTGCTGCTGCGTGGTGTGGTCAGGGTCTGGCCCCGGGGTACACTGCTGCTGCTGCTGCGTGGTGTGGTCAGGGTCTGGCCCCGGTGTACACTGCTGCTGCTGCGTGGTGTGGTCAGTGTCTGGCCCTGGTGTACACTGTTGCTGCTGCGTGGTGTGGTCAGTGTCTGGCCCCGGTGTACACTGCTGCTGCTGCTGCGTGGTGTGGTCAGGGTCTGGCCCTGGTGTACACTGCTGCTGCTGCTGCGTGGTGTGGTCAGGGTCTGGCCCCGGTGTACACTGCTGCTGCTGCTGCTGCGTGGTGTGGTCAGGGTCTGGCCCCGGTGTACACTGCTGCTGCTGCTGCGTGGTGTGGTCAGGGTCTGGCCCTGGTGTACACTGCTGCTGCTGCTGCGTGGTGTGGTCAGGGTCTGGCCCTGGTGTACACTGCTGCTGCTGCTGCGTGGTGTGGTCAGGGTCTGGCCCCGGTGTACACTGCTGCTGCTGCTGCTGCGTGGTGTGGTCAGGGTCTGGCCCCGGTGTACACTGTTGCTGCTGCTGCTGCTGACACTCATACTGCTGCTGCTGACACTCATACTGCTGCTGCTGACACTCATACTGCTGCTGCTGACACTCATACTGCTGCTGCTGACACTCATACTGCTGCTGCTGACACTCATACTGCTGCTACTGACACTCATACTGCTGCTGCTGACACTCATACTGCTGCTGCTGACACTCATACTGCTGCTGCTGACACTCATACTGCTGCTGCTGCTGACACTCATACTGCTGCTGCTGACACTCATACTGCTGCTGCTGCTGCTGACACTCATACTGCTGCTGCTGCTGACACTCATACTGCTGCTGCTGCTGACACTCATACTGCTGCTGCTGACACTCATTCTGCTGCTGCTGACACTCATACTGCTGTTGCTGCTGACACTCATACTGCTGCTGCTGACACTCATACTGCTGCTGACACTCGTACTGCTGTTGCTGACACTCATACTGCTGCTGCTGACACTCATACTGCTGCTGCTGCTGCTGACACTCATACTGCTGCTGCTGCTGCTGACACTCATACTGCTGCTGCTGCTGCTGCTGCTGACACTCATACTGCTGCTGCTGCTGACACTCATACTGCTGCTGCTGCTGACACTCATACTGCTGCTGCTGCTGACACTCATACTGCTGCTGCTGACACTCATACTGCTGTTGCTGACACTCATACTGCTGCTGCTGCTGCTGACACTCATACTGCTGCTGCTGCTGCTGCTGCTGCTGCTGCTGACACTCATACTGCTGCTGCTGCTGCTGACACTCATACTGCTGCTGACACTCATACTGCTGTTGCTGACACTCATACTGCTGCTGCTGACACTCATACTGCTGCTGCTGACACTAATACTGCTGCTGCTGACACTCATACTGCTGCTGCTGACACTCATACTGCTGCTGCTGCTGACACTCATACTGCTGATGCTGACACTCATACTGCTTCTGTTGCTGACACTCATACTGCTGCTGCTGCTGACACTCATACTGCTGCTGCTGCTGACACTCATACTGCTGATGCTGACACTCATACTGCTTCTGTTGCTGACACTCATACTGCTGCTGCTGCTGACACTCATACTGCTGCTGACACTCATACTGCTGCTGCTGCTGACACTCATACTGATGTTGATTATGGCAGCTCCAGGAGGCCTATGGCAGCTGCAGGAGGCCTATGGCTGCTGCAGGAGACCTATGGCAGCTGCAGGAGGCCTATGGCTGCTGCAGGAGACCTATGGCTGCTGCAGGAGGCCTATGGCTGCTGCAGGAGGCCTATGGCTGCTGCAGGAGGCCTATGGCTGCTGCAGGAGGCCTATGGCTGCTGCAGGAGACCTATGGCAGCTCCAGGAGGCCTATGCAAGATTGAACCTGTGAAGAGCAGAGGTGCCATAGGCACAATCAGAGAGCACTGTATAAACATCAGAGGTCCGCGGTTGTTCAACGTCCTCCCAGCAAGCATAAGAAATATTGCCGGAACAACCGTGGACATCTTCAAGAGAAAACTGGACGGTTTTCTAAGAGAAGTTCCGGATCAGCTGGGCTGTGGCGGGTATGTGGGCCTGCGGGCCGCTCCAAGCAACAGCCTGGTGGACCAAACTCTCACAAATCGAGCCTGGCCTCGGGCCGGGCTTGGGGAGTAGAAGAACTCCCAGAACCCCATCAACCAGGTATGGTAGCTCCAGGAGGCCTATGGCAGCTTCAGGAGGCTTATGGCAGCTTCAGGAGGCCTATGGCAGCTTCAGGAGGCTTATGACAGCTTCAGGAGGCTTATGGCAGCTTCAGGAGGCTTATGGCAGCTTCAGGAGGCCTATGACAGCTTCAGGAGGCTTATGGCAAATTCAGGAGGCCTATGGCAGCTCTAGGAGGCCTATGGTAGCTCCAGGAGGCCTATGGCAGCTCCAGGAGGCCTACGGCAGGTCCTGGAGGCCTATGGTAGCTTCAGGAGGCCTATGGCAGCTTCAGGAGGCCTATGGTAGCTTCAGGAGGCCTATGGTGATATGAATAAGGAGAGAAAAAATGAGACGAATGAGAACACAAATGAGAAAGACGAAAGCAACAAGGAGAAAGATAAGGGCAATACCGAGAATGAATGCAGAAACGAGAAAGTTGGAACAAAAAACACAGAGGTAGCCAAGTCGTGCACGGGTACAAACAAGAATAATACAATCACAAATGAAAATATTTGCAGGTATTATGCAAAAGGACAGTGTAGATATGGGCCCAGAGGCACGGAATGCTCATTCATGCACCCACGGAAATGCCGAAACTGGTTAGGGAAAGGCAGATGTCGTTTTGATACAGAGTGTAGATATTTTCACCCTAAGCTATGCAAACTCTCAGTCAATGAGAGGAAATGCTACGATCTTCATTGCCCTGATTTCCACGTCAGAGGTACACAGCGCTATATAAGGGAGGAAGTCCAATATAATAGCCCTGAAATTTTTTTAGAGGCAGGCAGAAACAGAGGGAGAAACAGACAGGCAGAAACGTGGCAGGAGTACGGACGGAGAGGGGGAAATGCCCAAGACTGGACTACGGTTCGTCATCAAGCCCACACATACTACACCCCCCAACTACACAGACTACCACACTCCCCAGTATCACTTCCAAAACTGGACAAACCATTGCCACAACAACACACCCTGGGTCAGGGTAGAGAGGAGGGAGAACTACCAAAACCTTCCAGAAGTTACACACAACATGGACAATCATTCATATTTGCAAACATTCAAGGTTTTTAGCCAAAGTCAAGGAATAAAGTTAAGTTCATAAATGGCCTCCTATTAGAGTCAAACTCAATATTTGGGGCATTCACGGAAACTCATACAAAAGATTACATGGATGGTGAAATCTGGATTCCAAATTACAATTATATAGATGTGAAAAGTGTTTGAAAGTGTGATTAGGAATCAAATTTCTAGTTTTATGGAAAACAATGAATTGCACAATCCAGGACAACATGAATTTAGAGCGGGAAGATCCTGTCTGTCACAGTTACTCAACCACTATGACAAAATCACAGAAGCCCAAGAAGAAAAGCAAAATCCAGATGTTGTATACACAGACTTTGCAAAGGCGTTCGACAAATGTGACCATGGGGTGATAGCTCACAAAATGAGGTCAATGGGAATAACTGGAAAAGTAGGACGCTGGATACTCAATTTCCTGTCGAACAGAACACAAAGAGTAACAGTCAATCAGATAAAATCGAGTCCAAGCGATGTTAAAAGCTCTGTACCTCAAGGTACAGTCCTTGCACCGCTACTGTTCCTTATTCTCATATCTGATATAGACAAAAATACACGTCACAGCTTCGTGTCATCCTTTGCAGATGACACAAAAATCAGCACGAAAATTACCTCTGCTGAAGACATTGAAAAACTACAAGCAGATGTCAACAAAGTTTTCGATTGGGCAGCAGAAAATATCATGATGTTTAACAGTGATAAATTTCAGGTACTCAGGTACGGCAAAAATGAGGATCTGAAACATAATACAGGGTACAAAACACAATCCAATCTTCCCATAGTAGAAAAACAGCGTGTCAAGGATTTGGGAATAATGATGTCCGACGATCTAACGTTTAGGGAGCATAACCAAGCAAATATCGCGTCAGCCAGAAAAATGATCGGATGGATTACGAGAACTTTCAAATCCAGGGATCCCATCACAATGGTTGTACTCTTCAAGTCACTTGTCTTGTCCCGTCTCGAGTACTGCTCAGTACTCACTTCCCCCTTCAGAGCAGGAGAGATTGCTGAAATAGAGGGAATACAGAGAACATATACGGCACGCATAGACGAAATAAAACACCTAAATTATTCGGATCGTCTCAAAGCTCTCCAAATATACCCTCTAGAAAGGAGACGAGAGAGATACCAAATAATATATACATGGAAAATACTGGAGGGCCAGGTCCAAATCTACACAGTAAAATAACAACGTACTGGAGTGAACGATATGGAAGAAAATGCAAGATTGAACCAATGAAGAGCAGAGGTGCCATAGGCACAATCAGAGAACACTGTATAAACATCAGAGGTCCGCGGTTGTTCAACGTCCTCCCAGCGACTATAAGAAATATTGCCGGAACAACCGTGGACATCTTCAAGAGAAAACTGGACGGTTTTCTAAGAGAAGTTCCGGATCAGCCGGGCTGTGGTGGGTATGTGGCCCTGCGGGCCGCTCCAAGCAACAGCCTGGTGGACCAAACTCTCACAACTCGAGCCGGGCTTGGGGAGTTGAAGAACTCCCATCAAGCAGGTATCAAGCAGATGGCAGCTTCAGGAGGCCTATGGTTGCTTCAGAACGCCTATGGCAGCTTCAAGAAGCCTATGGCAGTTCCAGGAGGCTTATGGCAGCTCCAGGAGGCCTATGGCAACTTTAGGAGGCCTATGGTAGCTTCAAGAGGCCTATGGCAGCTCCAGGAAACTTGTGGCAGCTCCAGGAGGCCTATGGCAGCTTCAGGAGGATTATGGCAGCTCCAGGAGGCCTATGGCAGCTCCAGGAGGCTTATGGCAGCTTCAGGAGGCTTATGGCAGCTTCAGGAGGCTTATGGCAGCCCCAGGAGGCTTATGGCAGCCCCAGGAGGCTTATGGCAGCACCAGGAGGCCTATGGCAGCTCCAGGAGGCTTATGGCAGCTTCAGGAGGCTTATGGCAGCCCCAGGAGGCTTATGGCAGCACCAGGAGGCCTGTGGCTGCTCCATAAGAATAGCACCGTCTGGGGCGCCTGTTCACCGTAGTTACTAAGGTCGTTACAGTGCCGAGAGAACGACTCGTACAGTGAAGTAGCGACAATAATAATTTTCATAATAATTTAATGATAAACCTTTGATTCGATGATTGATTCTGTACTTTGATTCTGTACGATGGTACAACATTTTGATTCTGTACTTTGATTCTGTACGATGGTACAACATGGTTGCAGCTGGCAATCCCAATCATTATGGCCGAAGAGGAGGACGACGAGGGAGAGAATCAGTAATAGCGAGAATCCGTCTTGGATACAAATATCCATGGAGATTTGGAATGGAAACAACAGTTGATCAGCGAAGTTGCAGAATCTGTAGTGAGAGTGATGGACACCGCCTTGACCACTATCTGCGTGAATGTGAACACCTGAGAGACATTAGGAATAACTGTAGAATAATAAACCCCACATTGTTTGAGTTAGGAAAACACTATTTGTCAAATATTGATACTGTTCTTAAAAGATTTCTCCATTTTGCACCCGCAAGATAACGTAAGCTTTTAAGGGTTGATAAATGTTAATCTTCTTGTTTGAGGAGCTGTTCACTTGAGACAGTTAAGCAAGTCCCAGCTGTGTCTGGGTACAAGTGACAGGATGAACAACCCAGCGGGTTTTCTTCCTATTGGGGAGTGTTGTACATTCTGCTATGGCGGTGTGTCCACTCACAAGATGAGTGGCGCTGCCCAATAAACTCGCCCCTCGGGGCAAAATTAAAAAAAATAAATTACCTTTGATTCCTGCCAATAATTCTCACCTCCACCACTGGTGGCCGGGATGACGAGGGCTGGTCACCACCACCACTGGTGGCCAGGATGACGAGGGCTGGTCACCACCACCACTGGTGGCCGGGATGACGAGGGCTGGTCAACACCACCACTGGTGGCCGGGATGACGAGGGCTGGTCACCTCCACCACTGGTGGCCAGGATGACGAGGGCTGGTCACCTCCACCACCACTGGTGGCCAGGATGACGAGGGCTGGTCACCTCCACCACCACTGGTGGCCAGGATGACGAGGGCTGGTCACCTTCACCACTGGTGGCCAGGATGACGAGGGTTGGTCAACACCACCACTGGTGGCCGGGATGACGAGGGCTGGTCACCTCCACCACTGGTGGCCAGGATGACGAGGGCTGGTCACCACCACCACTGGTGGCCGGGATGACGAGGGCTGGTCACCTCCATCACTGGTGGCCGGGATGACGAGGGCTGGTCACCACCACCACTGGTGGCCGGGATGACGAGGGCTGGTCACCACCACCACTGGTGGCCGGGATGACGAGGGCTGGTCACCACCACCACTGGTGGCCGGGATGACGAGGGCTGGTCACCTCCACCACTGGTGGCCGGGATGACGAGGGCTGGTCACCACCACCACTGGTGGCCGGGATGACCAGGGCTGGTCACCACCACCACTGGTGGCCGGGATGACGAGGGCTGGTCACCTCCACCACTGGTGGCCGGGATGACGAGGGCTGGTCACCACCACCACTGGTGGCCGGGATGACGAGGGCTGGTCACCACCACCACTGGTGGCCGGGATGACGAGGGCTGGTCACCTCCACCACTGGTGGCCGGGATGACGAGGGCTGGTCAACACCACCACTGGTGGCCAGGATGACCATGGCTGGTCAACAACGACCAGTAATACCCATTAGCATTGATCGGCGCTGCCTTGTGGGTAACTCCTGCCGCTTCCGCCCATTGTGCATTGTCTACTCCCCCCCCCCTTCCCCTCCCCTTCCCCCCCCCCTTTCCCCTCCCCTTCCCCCCCTTCCCCTCCGCTTCCCCCCCTTTCCCACATTTTTTCTGCACCCGACCCCTCCCTCCCTCTCCTTTATCTGTCTCCCCCTGTCCTCCATGGCCCTGTCACCTCCTCTCACTCCCTCTCTTTTCTTTCCCCAACTCTCACCCTCGGTTTCTACACCTTTAAAGTTCTCGCTATCTCTTTATCTCCGCTATCTGCTTGCATTTCCCTCCTCCTTATCCCGCAGTTTCTCTAACTTACACTACCTCCTCTCCCTTCTAGTTTCCCTCCCTCCCTCCTACTGTCCCTCCCTCCCACTGTGCCTCCCTCCCTCCCACTGTTACTCCCTCCCTCCCTCCCTCCCACTGTGCCTCCCTCCCTCCCAGTGTCCCTCCCTCTCTCTCCCTCCCAGTGTCCCTCCCACTGTCCCTCCCTCTCTCTCCCTCCCACAGGAAGCATTAAGTCACTGTCGGCTGCACACTGAGGTCCTCCAGCCATGACTGAGTATAATAATTTTATATTTGATTGTCTGATGATATATGTCCTTGTGTGATGATATATGTCCTTGTGTGATGATATATGTCCTTGTCTGATGATATACGTCCTTGTGTGATGATATATGTCCTTGTGTGATGATATATGTCCTTGCCTGATGATATACGTCCTTGTGTGATGATATATGTCCTTGTGTGATGATATACGTCCTTGTGTGATGATATATGTCCTTGTGTGATGGTATATGTCCTTGTGTGATGATATATGTCCTTGTGTGATGATATATGTCCTTGTGTGATGATATATGTCCTTGTCTGATGATATACGTCCTTGTGTGATGATATATGTCCTTGTGTGATGATATATGTCCTTGTGTGATGGTATATGTCCTTGTGTGATGATATATGTCCTTGTGTGATGATATATGTTCTTGTGTGATGATATATGTCCTTGTGTGATGATATATGTCCTTGTCTGATGATATATGTCCTTGTCTGATGATATATGTCCTTGTGTGATGATATATGTCCTTGTCTGATGATATATGTCCTTGTCTGATGATATATGTCCTTGTGTGATGATATATGTCCTTGTGTGATGATATATGTCCTTGTGTGATGATATATGTCCTTGTGTGATGATATATGTCCTTGTCTGATGATATACGTCCTTGTGTGATGATATATGTCCTTGTGTGATGATATATGTCCTTGTGTGATGATATATGTCCTTGTCTGATGATATATGTCCTTGTGTGATGATATATGTCCTTGTGTGATGATATATGTCCTTGTGTGATGATATATGTCCTTGTGTGATGATATATGTTCTTGTGTGATGATATATGTCCTTGTGTGATGATATATGTCCTTGTGTGATGATATACGTCCTTGTGTGATGATATAAGTCCTTGTGTAATGATATACGTTCTTGTGTGATGATATACGTCCTTGTGTGATGATATATGTCCTTGTGTGATGATATATGTCCTTGTGTGATGATATATGTCCTTGTGTGATGATATATGTCCTTGTGTGATGATATATGTCCTTGTCTGATGATATACGTCCTTGTGTGATGATATATGTCCTTGTGTGATGATATATGTCCTTGTGTGATGATATATGTCCTTGTCTGATGATATATGTCCTTGTGTGATGATATATGTCCTTGTGTGATGATATATGTCCTTGTGTGATGATATATGTCCTTGTGTGATGATATATGTTCTTGTGTGATGATATATGTCCTTGTGTGATGATATATGTCCTTGTGTGATGATATACGTCCTTGTGTGATGATATAAGTCCTTGTGTAATGATATACGTTCTTGTGTGATGATATACGTCCTTGTGTGATGATATATGTCCTTGTGTGATGATATATGTCCTTGTGTGATGATATATGTCCTTGTGTGATGATATATGTCCTTGTGTGATGATATATGTCCTTGTCTGATGATATACGTCCTTGTGTGATGATATATGTCCTTGTCTGATGATATATGTCCTTGTCTGATGATATATGTCCTTGTCTGATGATATATGTCCTTGTGTGATGATATACGTCCTTGTCTGATGATATATGTCCTTGTCTGATGATATATGTCCTTGTGTGATGATATACGTCCTTGTCTGATGATAAATGTCCTTGTCTGATGATATATGTCCTTGTGTGATGATATATGTCCTTGTCTGATGATATATGTCCTTGTGTGATGATATATGTCCTTGTCTGATGATATATGTCCTTGTGTGATGATATACGTCCTTGTCTGATGATATATGTCCTTGTCTGATGATATATGTCCTTGTGTGATGATATACGTTCTTGTGTGATGATATACGTCCTTGTCTGATGATATATGTCCTTGTGTGATGATATATGTCCTTGTGTGATGATATATGTCCTTGTGTGATGATATTTGTCCTTGTACGACGAAACACGCAGTATTATACTGAAGCTCACAGATCCATGACTACGCCTGCGACCAAATACGCATCTGCATAAAGTGTATATGTGACCCCCATATTGGTGTCCTTCAGAAGAGACTAGGGAGCCCTTCATTTTTTTATTATTAATACATGAGGTACATGTGCATTAGTGCAGCTGCCCTACACTATATGAAGTGGAGTACAGTGTGTCATAAAAGCTAACTACGTGATGCTATAAAATCCCCATCACACAGGATGGTTAGTCACACAGAGGCATGTGATAGGCGGTCTGCACTGGCAGACTCCGGAAGCATTTTGAGCATATCATCAACACAAGAGTGAATAAGGCAGCAGTGGTAATACAAGTCCCCATCTCGCAGGATGGTTAGTCATACAGAGCCATGTGTTTAGTAGCCTGCACTGGCAAATTTTGGGTACACTGTGAGGATATCTTCAAGAGAGCGCTTGAACCGGAGGAGAGTGTGCCAGAGGTCCACGGCTCTTCAACACCCTCCCACGGAGTATAAGAAATATTGCTGGAACAACCGTGGACATCTTAAAGAGAAAACTGGATAGTTTTCTTCAAGGAGTGCCGGACTAACCAGGCTGTGATGGGTATGTGGGCCTGCGGGCCGCTCCAAGCAACAGCCTGGTGGACCAAACTCTCACAAGTCAAGCCTGGTCTCGAGCCGGGCTTGGGGAGTAGAAGAACTCCCAGAACCCCATCAATTAGGGGCTTCACATAAGCTAAGAAAATTACGATAGGCGAATTTAACCACAATGAGAGTATTGAATTCGAGAGTTTTCTGGTCAAAGCCTATTGACTGATCGGCGAGGCTGTTTGTGTTAGCAACCAGAAGTACACAGTCATCACTCTCTCTCTCTCTCTCTCTCTCTCTCTCTCTCTCTCTCTCTCTCTCTCTCTCTCTCTCTCTCTCTCTCTCTCTCTCTCTCTCTCTCTCTCTCTCTCTCTCTCTCTCTCTCTCTCTCTCTCTCTCTTTCTCTCTCTCCCTGTCTCTCTCCCTCCCTCTCTCTCCCTCCCTCTCCCTCCCTCTCTCTCCCTCTCTCTCTCTCTCTCTCTCTCTCTCTCTCTCTCTCTCTCTCTCTCTCTCCCCCCCCCCTCCGCCCCTCCCAGAAACCGGTACATCCCCAGACCCACGGTACCTGACCTTGGTGTCCTATTACCACCTATCCAGTTTCTCTTTTATGAGCGGTGATCCGCCAGTCTGTTGGTGTTTGTTCAAGAAACTCCTGCCCATGTACCGTCGGTGTTGGCGCCCTCCGCCTCCATTGTTTGCTGCCTCACACACCGTTACGGCTATGTGTGTGTGTGTGTGTGTGTGTGTGTGTGTGTGTGTGTGTGTGTGTGTGTGTGTGTGTGTGTGTGTACTCACCTTGTTGTGAGTACAACTAGGTGCGTATAACCGTCAATCAACTGGTGTACATGTTCCTGAGCCTACTGGACTTTATCATCCCCTTGTGCGTGTACCACCGGTGTTAAATAATCCATCCTTGTCTACCCTGTCAATTCCCTGAATTTGTGTGTGTGTGTACTTACCTAGTTGTGCTTGCGGGGATAGAGCTCTGGCTCTTTGGTCCCGGCTCTCAACTAATGTACAAGTTCCTGGGCCTATTGGGCTCTATCATATCTACACTTGAAGCTGGTGTGTGTGTGTGTATTTACCTATTTGTGCCTGCAGAATCGAGCTTTAGCTCATGGACCCCGCTTTTCTAACCGCTTGATGTTTAATGCAATGACTCCTGTCCTATTTCCCTATCATTTCTGCTTTTAAAGCTATGAATGGAGTTAGCCTCTCCTGACCTGACAGGGGCCTGGTAGCTGAGTAGACAGCTGAGTTCACGTCATCCTGGAGAATCTTACAATCCTCATCTTCCAGACTTCAAGTACTCTTCTTCAGTACCCAGTCTTCAAGTACTCTTCAAGTCACTTGTCTTGTCCCGTCTCGAGTACTGCTCAGTACTCACTTTCCCCTTCAGAGCAGGAGAGATTGCTGAAATAGAGGGAATACAGAGAACATATACGGCACGCATAGACGAGATAAAACACCTAAATTATTGGGATCGTCTCAAAGCTCTCCAAATATACTCTCTGGAAAGGAGACGAGAGAGATACCAAATAATATACACATGGAAAATACTGGAGGGCCAGTTCCCAAATCTACACAGTAAAATAACAACGTACTGGAGTGAACGATATGGAAGAAAATGCAAGATTGAACCAGTGAAGAGCAGAGGTGCCATAGGCACAATCAGAGAACACTGTATAAACATCAGAGGTCCGCGGTTGTTCAACGTCCTCCCAGCGACTATAAGAAATATTTGCGGAACAACCGTGGACATCTTCAAGAGAAAACTGGCCTGTTTTTTAAGAGAAGTTCCGGATCAGCCGGGCTGTGGTGGGTATGTGGGCCTGTGGGCCGCTCCAAGCAACAGCCTGGTGGACCACACTCTCACAACTCGAGCCTGGCCTCGGGACGGGCTTGGGGAGTAGAAGAACTCCCAGAACCCCATCAACCAGGTATCAACCAGGTATCTGTCTCAACCCTCCTCATTAGTTGTGCATCACCTGCAAACATTGACATATAAGCCTCAACTCTTTCAGTTAAGTCATTTACATAAATAAGGAGTAGTCTGGGACCCAGGAGTGATCCTTGAGGCACCCCGCTTGTTGCTCTACGTCAGTCCCACTCCTCGCCCCTCACTGTCTCTCTCTGACATCTGTCTGTCAGGTAATTCCTTACCCATGTTAATGCGTTGTCGTCTACTCCCGCCTGACTCTCAAGTTTGTATAGTAACCTTCTGTGTGGTACTGTATCAAAGGCTTTTTGGCAGTCCAGAAATATGCAATCTGCCCATCCTTCTCTGTCTTGCCTTATTTTCGTTACCTTATCATTTTTCTCAAGGATGTTCGTCAGGCAGGATTTCCCAGCTATAAAGCCATATTGTTGTGTAATTACAAATCCAATTCTTTCTAGGTATACGACTAGTCTTAGCCTTATAATTCTCTCAAGTACTATGCAAGGGATGCTTGTGCGCGACGCTGGTCTCTAGTTAAGTGCCTCTTTATTTATCTCCTTTCTTGAAGTTTGCTTCACCACATTTGCCTTCTTCCAGCAGCTGGGCAATATACCCTGTGTAAGTGACTCATTATAGATTAGCAAAGAAGTATGCTGAGGGTCTGTGCTGCCTCTTTTACCATCCATGGTGATACTCTATCTGGCCCAGTAGCTTTAGTTACATCCAGTGATGCTAGCTGTATTCTTACTGCCACTGTTGTTACATCAATATTTAGTAGTTACTCATCTGGTGCTGCTTCCTCATCTAGCTCTGGGAGCTGTTCAGGTTCAGTAGTGAACACTACATGGAAGCTGGCACTGAGCTCCTCACATATATCTTTATCATTTTCTGTATACTGGCCTCCACCTTTTTCGTAACCTGGTCACTTGGTCATTCACTGTCCTTCATTTTCCTTCTTATATGGATGGCTATGTACGAGTTTCGTGTGTGTGTGTGTGTGTGTGTCTGTGTGTACTTACCTAATTGTGCTCACCTAGTTGTAGAGGAGGAGATAAGAGTGGGGGGGGGGGCTGGGGAAGGGGAGGGGACAAGGGGAAGAGGAGGGGGGGAAGTGAGGGGAGGGGGGGGTTAAAAAATATGTTTTTTTTTGTTAGTTATTTTTTCGTATGAGAGGCTATAGGTGGAGCCGCCTCAGGCCGGGTTCAGGGAGTAGAAGGACTCCCAGAACCCTCCAGGTATACTCCAGGTATACTCCAGGTATACTCCAGGTAAGCTCCAGGTATACCCCAGGTATACTCCAGGTATACTCCAGGCTTAACAAGGTACCCGTAGTGAGACAATTCATATATTGGTTTATTTAAACTTTATTTGAAAAGTCTTTAGAACACAATTATATTACCTCCATAAAAGTGGCTCTTATAGCAGCTTAATGAACCTTAACAAAGGTCTTTACTTGCTAGTAAGGAAAGCTTTACTCTTCCCCGACGAGGCCCTGGTGGGGGCGCCGTAGGTAACGTTCACCCGGGCTGTTGTGGCTTGCTCTCTGCACTACTACCCTCCCAGAATTACAAAAATACGTACAATGTCTTTTACTCCTGGTTTCAGTGAACTCGTGGGTACTGGGACACGGGGGTACTGGGACACGGGGGTACTGGGACACGGGGGTACTGGGACACGGGGGTACTGGGATACGGGGGTACTGGGATACGGGGGTACTGGGACACGGGGGTACTGGGACACGGGGGTACTGGGACACGGGGGTACTGGGACACGGGGGTACTGGGACACGGGGGGGTACTGGGAAACGGGGGTACTGGGACACGGGGGTACTGGGATACGGGGGTACTGGGACACGGGGGTACTGGGAAACGGGGTACTGGGGGGGGTACTGGGACACGGGGGTACTGGGATACGGGGGTACTGGGATACGGGGGTACTGGGACACGGGGGTACTGGGACACGGGGGTACTGGGACACGGGGGTACTGGGACACGGGGGTACTGGGACACGGGGGTACTGGGACACGGGGGTACTGGGACACGGGGGTACTGGGACACGGGGGTACTGGGACACGGGGGTACTGGGATACGGGGGTACTGGGATACGGGGGTACTGGGACACGGGGGTACTGGGACACGGGGGTACTGGGACACGGGGGTACTGGGATACGGGGGAACTGGGACACGGGGGTACTGGGAAACGGGGGTACTGGGAAACGGGGGTACTGGGACACGGGGGTACTGGGACACGGGGGTACTGGGATACGGGGGTACTGGGACACGGGGGTACTGGGACACGGGGGTACTGGGATACGGGGGTACTGGGACACGGGGGTACTGGGACACCGGGACACTGGGACACGAGGGTACCAGGACACTGGGACACGGGGGTACCGGGACTCGATCGGGAGTACTGGGACACTTGGGTACCGGGACACTTAGGGAACCGGGACACCAGGGTACCGGCACACCGGGGTACCGGGACATGGGGGTACCGGGACACTTGGAAACGGGGGTACTGGGACACGGGGTACCGGGGCACGGGGGTACCGGGACACGGGGGTACTGGGACATGGGGTACCGGGACACTGGGACATGGGGTACCGGGACACTGGGACACGGGGGTACCGGGAGACGGGGGTACCGTTACACGGGGGTACCGGGATACAGGGACACGGGGGTACCGGGACACCGGACACGGGGTACCTGGACACCGGACACGGGAGTACCGGGACACCGGACACGGGGGTACCAGGACACCGGACACGGGGGTACCGGGACACCGGACACGGGGTTACCGGGACACCGGACACGGGGGTACCGGGACACCGGACACGGGGGTACCGGGACACCGGACACGGGGGTACCGGGATACGGGGGTACTGGGACACGGGGGTACCTGGACACCGGGACACGGGGGTACCTAGACACTGGACACGGGGGTACCGTTACACGGGGGTACCGGGACACAGGGACACGGGGGTACCGGGAGACGGGGGTACCGTTACACGGGGGTACCGGGACACAGGGACACGGGGGTACCGGGACACCGGACACGGGGTACCTGGACACCGGACACGGGAGTACCGGGACACCGGACACGAGGGTACCGGGACATGGGAGTACCGGGACACGGGGGTACCGGAACACGGGGGTACTGGGACACGGGGGTACCTGGACACCGGACACGGGGGTACCGGGACATGGGAGTACCGGGACACGGGGGTACCGGAACACGGGGGTACCTGGACACCGGACACGGGGGTACTGGGACACCGGACACGGGGGTACCGGGACATGGGGGTACCGGGACATGGGGGTACCGGGACACGGGGGTACCTGGACACCGGGACATGGGGGTACTGGGACACGGGGGTACCGGGACACTGGGACACGGGGGTACCTGGGTACCGGGACACGGGGGTACCGGGACACGGGGGTACCGGGACACGGGGGTACCGGGACACGGGGGTACTGGGACACCGGGGTACCGGGACACAGGGGTACCCGGACACGGGGGGTACCGGGACACCGGGGTACCGGGACACGGGGATACCGGGACACAGGGGTACAGGGACACGAGGGTACAGGGACACAGGGGTACAGGTACACCGGGGTACAGAGACACAGGGGTACAGGGACACCGGGGTACAGGGTCACAGGAGTACCGGGACACCGGGGTACAGGGTCACAGGAGTACCGGGGTACCGGGAGATGCACGGGTGCAAACCCACCCAAAGACTTAATTCAAATTATGAAGGTGGAGTGAGGCGCCCCTGAGAGTCGTAAAGACTGAATATAAATGATGTAGACGGTGTCTTGGGACCTCATTATACGGGCATCAGCCTTGTGTGTGTGTCTGCACGCTCCAGCTCCTGGACCCCACCTTCTTAACCTTGCTATTTTTCCTCTATTGTGTCTGCTACATACATTTATCACTTAACACACGCGCGCGCACGCACGCACACACACACACACACACACACACACACACACACACACACACACACACACACACACACACACACACACACACACACACACACACACACACACGGGGCCTGGTAGCCTGGTGGATAGCGCGCAGGACTCGTAATTCTGTGGCCCGGGTTCGATTCCCGCACCAGGCAGAAACAAATGGGCCAAGTTTCTTTCACCCTGAATGCCCTTGTTACCTAGCAGTAAATAGGTACCTGGGAGTTAGACAGCTGTCGCGGGCTGCTTCCTGGGGTGTGTGTGTGTGGTGTGAAAAAAAGTAGTAAACAGTTGATTGACAGTTGAGAGGCGGACCGAAAGAGCAAAGCTCAACCCCCGCAAACACAACTAGGTGAGTACATCACTAGAAAGCAGCTCGGAGCAGCTGTCCCAGGTACCTATTTACTGCTAGGTGAACAGGGCAATCAGAGTGAAAGAAACTCTGCCCATTTGTTTCTCGAAATCATCGCAAGGTAACCGCCCACCATACTTCACAACAGTTCAGCTATAGTCACCATACTTCACAACAGTTCAGCTATAGTCACTATACTTCACAACAGTTCAGCTATAGTCACCATACTACACAACAGTTCAGCTATAGTCACTATACTACACAACAGTTCAGCTATAGTCACCATACTACACAACAGTTCAGCTATAGTCACCATACTACACAACAGTTCAGCTATAGTCACTATACTACACAACAGTTCAGCTATAGTCACCATACTACACAACAGTTCAGCTATAGTCACCATACTACACAACAGTTCAGCTATAGTCACTATACTACACAACAGTTCAGCTATAGTCACCATACTACACAACAGTTCAGCTATAGTCACCATACTACACAACAGTTCAGCTATAGTCACCATACTACACAACAGTTCAGCTATAGTCACCATACTTCACAACAGTTCAGCTATAGTCACCATACTACACAACAGTTCAGCTATAGTCACCATACTTCACAACAGTTCAGCTATAGTCACCATACTACACAACAGTTCAGCTATAGTCACCATACTTCACAACAGTTCAGCTATAGTCACCATACTTCACAACAGTTCAGCTATAGTCACCATACTACACAACAGTTCAGCTATAGTCACCATACTACACAACAGTTCAGCTATAGTCACCATACTACACAACAGTTCAGCTATAGTCACCATACTACACAACAGTTCAGCTATAGTCACTATACTACACAACAGTTCAGCTATAGTCACCATACTACACAACAGTTCAGCTATAGTCACCATACTACACAACAGTTCAGCTATAGTCACCATACTACACAACAGTTCAGCTATAGTCACCATACTTCACAACAGTTCAGCTATAGTCACCATACTACACAACAGTTCAGCTATAGTCACCATACTTCACAACAGTTCAGCTATAGTCACCATACTACACAACAGTTCAGCTATAGTCACCATACTACACAACAGTTCAGCTATAGTCACCATACTACACAACAGTTCAGCTATAGTCACCATACTACACAACAGTTCAGCTATAGTCACCATACTACACAACAGTTCAGCTATAGTCACCATACTACTCAACAGTTCAGCTATAGTCACCATACTACACAACAGTTCAGCTATAGTCACCATACTTCACAACAGTTCAGCTATAGTCACCATACTACTCAACAGTTCAGCTATAGTCACCATACTACTCAACACATAGAGAGAAGTTTGACAAAGATAATCCCAAGTATTATAATCGTTAATTACATAGAAACACAAAGTTACATTCTCTGTAGAGATAGAACGAGCAGCGGGGGGGGGGGGGGTGAACGAGCAAGTGGGGTGGACGAGAATGTGGGGGGGGTAAACGAACAGGGGGGGGGTGAACGAGCAGGGGGGGGGTGAACGAGCAGGGGGGGGGTGAACGAGCAGGGGGGGTGAACGAGCAGGGGGGGGTGAACGAGCAGGGGCGGGTGAACGAGCAGGGGGGGGGTGAACGAGCAGGGGCGGGTGAACGAGCAGGGGGGGTGAACGAGCAGGGGGGGGGTGAACGAGCAGGGGGGGTGAACGAGCAGGGGGGGTGAACGAGCAGGGGGGGTGAACGAGCAGGGGGTGAACGAGCAGGGGGGGTGAACGAGCAGGGGGGGGTGAACGAGCAGGGGAGGGGTGAACGAGCAGGGGAGGGGTGAACGAGCAGAGGGTGAACGGGTATATGAAGGGAATATTAATTAATATGACATTAAGTATATCAAAGGAAATAAAACAGGAAACGAGGAATACACATTGGATGAGTTGAGATTCAGAAAAGACCTGGGTAAATACGGGTTTACAACAATGTTGTTGATTTGTGTAGCCAATTTCCGGGTAACAAGGTATTATAGACGAGTCTTGTTGAGTTGTTTCAAGCGAAGGTTAGACAAGCATATATATAAATAGGTGGATATAAATAGGAGCATGAATCTTGATAAACTGTGACCTCTGACCTCTGACCTCTGACCTCTGACCCAGCCTCACCGTACCGACAGGGCCGCTCACTGTCAGGGTTAATCACTTGAACTAAGTGGTCTAGTTTGAGATATTGAAAAGTTAGAGTAAATATATTTTTATTATCATAGTTGACAAACTCACATTTTACCGCAATTTTGGGTAGTTTTCCGCTAACTAGGAAGCAGAACCCGCTAACTAGGAAGCAGGACCCGCTAACTAGGAAGCAGAACCCGCTAACTAGGAAGCAGGACCCGCTAACTAGGAAGCAGAACCCGCTAACTAGGAAGCAGGACCCGCTAACTAGGAAGCAGAACCCGCTAACTAGGAAGCAGGACCCGCTAACTAGGAAGCAGGACCCGCTAACTAGGAAGCAGAACCCGCTAACTAGGAAGCAGGACCCGCTAACTAGGAAGCAGAACCCGCTAACTAGGAAGCAGGACCCGCTAACTAGGAAGCAGGACCCGCTAACTAGGAAGCAGGACCCGCTAACTAGGAAGCAGGACCCATACTCAGCGCACCAGCCCCTCAGAACACCACACTCAGCGCACCAGCCCCTCAGAACACCATACTCAGCGCACCAGCCCCTCAGAACACCATACTCAGCGCACCAGCCCCTCAGAACACCATACTCAGCGCACCAGCCCCTCAGAACACCATACTCAGCGCACCAGCCCCTCAGAACACCTCACTCAGCGCACCAGCCCCTCAGAACACCATACTCAGCGCACCAGCCCCTCAGAACACCATACTCAGCGCACCAGCCCCTCAGAACACCACACTCAGCGCACCCGCCCCTCAGAACACCACACTCAGCGCACCAGCCCCTCAGAACACCACACTCAGTGCACCAGCCCCTCAGAACACCACACTCAGCGCACCAGCCCCTCAGAACACCACACTCAGCGCACCAGCCCCTCAGAACACCACAATCAGTGCACCCGCCCCTCAGAACACCACAATCAGCGCACCAGCCCCTCAGAACACCACACTCAGCGCACCAGCCCCTCAGAACACCATACTCAGCGCACCCGCCCCTCAGAACACCACAATCAGCGCACCAGCCCCTCAGAACACCACACTCAGCGCACCAGCCCCTCAGAACACCATACTCAGCGCACCAGCCCCTCAGAACACCACACTCAGCGCACCAGCCCCTCAGAACACCACACTCAGCGCACCAGCCCCTCAGAACACCACACTCAGCGCACCAGCCCCTCAGAACACCATACTCAGCGCACCCGCCCCTCAGAACACCACAATCAGCGCACCAGCCCCTCAGAACACCATACTCAGCGCACCCGCCCCTCAGAACACCACAATCAGCGCACCAGCCCCTCAGAACACCACACTCAGCGCACCAGCCCCTCAGAACACCAATCATCCCTGACAAAACTTTTCCACTGGAGCAGATGTGTAATTACCAACTTGGGCTCGTTAGCCTGGTGTAATTAGTTCATGCCTAGATGACGTCTTGAATAATAAGGATAAACAATTTGATAAGAAGAGAATGAGCCCTAAAACCCACCAACGGAGGACAGAAGCAGATCATTAACGACCACCTCAACGTTGTTAGCCACTCAGACGCCTCTCCCCGGCGGGGGGGGGGGGGGGGGGAGGGGGGCACATATTCATAGCAGTGACGCGGTATTCTTAAGTCTTGAGCGTTTTCTAAGAATTGCGAGGACAAGTTAGGAGCTGACGATGTAAGGTGTCCCTCTTGACGAGCTCGCCCTCTGCTGGTATTCTGAAAGGTGACTTGAGAAGGTAGGGAGTATTCTGAGTGCTGACTCAACGCGTACACAGACTCTGTTACTCACCTTCAACTCCTATAGTGTCTTGAGGTGAGTCATGACCCTTAATCCACCCTAGTTGTGATGCAATCACGTTGCTCTAATTACCGCAGCTTTTCTCACGTTTCATGAGTAATTAGCACTGGCTAATTAGTCATTAAATAGGTTCCTGCATTAAATAATGCAAAGAGTGCCGGACCAACCAGGCCGTGGTGGGTATGTGGGCCTGCGGGCCGCTCCCAGCAACAGCCTGGTGGACCAAGTTATCTCAAGTCAAGCCTGGCCCAGGCATCGTATAATTTTCTGTGGCCCCATGAAAGACCTGATTTACATCAGATTGGAAGTTTGCCGTGTCCTCTATGTTGTCTACTCTCACCCGTGTCCACTATGTTGTCTACTCTCACCCGTGTCCACTATGTTGTCTACTCTCACCCGTGTCCTATGTTGTCTACTCTCGTCCGTGTCCTCTATGTTGTCTACTCTCACCCGTGTCCACTATGTTATCTACTCTCACCCGTGTCCTCTATGTTGTCTACTCTCACCCGTGTCCACTATGTTGTCTACTCTCATCTGTGTCCACTATGTTGTCTACTCTCACCCGTGTCCTCTATGTTGTCTACTCTCACCCGTGTCCACTATGTTGTCTACTCTCATCTGTGTCCACTATGTTGTCTACTCTCACCCGTGTCCACTATGTTGTCTACTCTCATCTGTGTCCACTATGTTGTCTACTCTCACCCGTGTCCACTATGTTGTCTACTCTCATCTGTGTCCACTATGTTGTCTACTCTCACCCGTGTCCACTATGTTGTCTACTCTCACCCGTGTCCACTATGTTGTCTACTCTCATCTGTGTCCACTATGTTGTCTACTCTCACCCGTGTCCTCTATGTTGTCTACTCTCATCTGTGTCCACTATGTTGTCTACTCTCACCCGTGTCCACTATGTTGTCTACTCTCATCCGTGTCCACTATGTTGTCTACTCTCACCCGTGTCCTCTATGTTGTCTACTCTCACCCGTGTCCTCTATGTTGTCTACTCTCACCCGTGTCCTCTATGTTGTCTACTCTCACCCGTGTCCACTATGTTGTCTACTCTCACCCGTGTCCTCTATGTTGTCTACTCTCACCCGTGTCCACTATGTTGTCTACTCTCACCCGTGTCCTCTATGTTGTCTACTCTCTCCCGTGTCCTCTATGTTGTCTACTCTCATCCGTGTCCTCTATGTTGTCTACTCTCACCCGTGTCCTCTATGTTGTCTACTCTCTCCCGTGTCCTCTATGTTGTCTACTCTCTCCCGTGTCCACTATGTTGTCTACTCTCACCCGTGTCCACTATGTTGTCTACTCTCACCCGTGTCCTCTATGTTGTCTACTCTCACCCGTGTCCTCTATGTTGTCTACTCTCACCCGTGTCCACTATGTTGTCTACTCTCACCCGTGTCCACTATGTTGTCTACTCTCATCCGTGTCCTCTATGTTGTCTACTCTCACCCGTGTCCTCTATGTTGTCTACTCTCACCCGTGTCCACTATGTTGTCTACTCTCATCCGTGTCCTCTATGTTGTCTACTCTCACCCGTGTCCTCTATGTTGTCTACTCTCTCCCGTGTCCTCTATGTTGTCTACTCTCATCCGTGTCCTCTATGTTGTCTACTCTCACCCGTGTTCAAGGTTTAAAGCCAAAGTCAAGAAATAAAGTTAAGTTCATAAATGGCCTTCTATTAGAGTCAAACTCAATATTTGGGGCATTCACGGAAACTCATACAAAAGATTACATGGATGGTGAAATCTGGATTCCAAATTATAATCTATATAGATGTGATAGAAAAACTAGGTCAAATGGAGGAGTAGGTCTGTATATTAAAGAAGACCTGGTATGCACAGAACTACTAAATTCAACTAATGAGGTGGTAGAGGTACTTGGAATGAAGGTAGAGAAACTAAACTTAATTATTATTCTAATATATAAACCGCCAGATACAACGATTGAGGAATTCACAGAGCAGATGCACAAAATAGAGAACATACTTGACAACCTAGCAAACCCAGCTCCAGATATTATCTTCCTTGGAGATTTCAATTTACCGAGTCTAAGATGGAGAACGGCAAACACAAATATCATAGCAGGGAATGACCCGGGAAATAACCAACCACAGGTCAGAGAACTTTTGAGATTCTGTGACAAATTCTCGCTCAATCAACAGATTACAGAACCAACTAGGAACGAAAACACACTAGACTTGTTATTCACAAACAATGATGAACTAATCAAAGACATCACAATCTCAGATACTTCATACTCAGACCATAAGCTCATTGAAGTGCGAACTAGCATAAATAACGGTAGTAGGTCTAAGAGACCAAACAAGCGAGAAGGAATATTCAATCAATTCAATTTCAACAATAAGAGGATTGACTGGGAAAAAATAAATGTAGACCTTGCAACCATTCAATGGGAGACGGTCTTAAGCGACAAAACTCCCACACAGGGAATAGCTCAACTGACAGCTGAAGCTTACAAGGTCTGCTTGAAGCACGTGCCTGTGAGGAGGGGCAGAAAGAGGACCACTCTAGAAAGAGAACGGAGACGACTGTACAGGAGAAGGAAAAAAATAACGGAAATGCTTCGGCAGACACAACTATCACAAGCAAGGAAAACAAGCCTAAGCAGGGAGATTGAGGAAATAGAACAAACGTTAAAGCGATCATATGAGTCTGAGGAAATGGAATTGGAACAGAAAGCTATACAAGAGATAAGGAAAAATCCGAAATATTTTTTCACATACGCAAAATCAAAATTCAAAACCTCGACCAGTATTGGACCGTTAATTACAAATGAAGGTACGTACACAGAGGACAACAAAGAGATTAGTGAAATTCTAAGAAGCCAGTATGAGGCTATGTTTAGCACACCAATAAACAACATGAAAGTTGATGACCCAGACAGCTTCTTTATGAATGACATTCAAGCTGCAGATAATATAACGGATATTACCACAAACTCGGAAGACTTTGAAAGAGAAATTGATAATATGCCTATGCACTCAGCTCCTGGGCCTGACTCATGGAATTCAATATTCATAAAGAAATGTAAAGTACCAGTAGCGAGAGCACTCAGCGTAATATGGAGAAAGAGCCTGGATACAGGGGAGATACCAGCAGCACTTAAATCTGCAGATATAGCTCCGTTGCACAAGGGGGGGAGTAAAGCCTTGGCAAAAAATTATAGGCCAGTTGCACTAACATCACACATAATAAAAGTGTTTGAAAGAGTGATTAGGAATCAAATTTCTAGTTTTATGGAAAACAATGAATTGCACAATCCAGGACAACATGGATTTAGAGCGGGAAGATCCTGTCTGTCACAGTTACTCAACCACTATGACAAAATCACAGAAGCCCTAGAAGAAAAGCAAAATGCAGATGTTGTATACACAGACTTTGCAAAGGCGTTCGACAAATGTGACCATGGGGTGATAGCTCACAAAATGAGGTCAATGGGAATAACTGGAAAAGTAGGACGCTGGATACTCAATTTCCTGTCGAACAGAACACAAAGAGTAACAGTCAATCAGATAAAATCGAGTCCAAGCGATGTTAAAAGCTCTGTACCTCAAGGTACAGTCCTTGCACCGCTACTGTTCCTTATTCTCATATCTGATATAGACAAAAATACACGCCACAGCTTCGTGTCGTCCTTTGCAGATGACACAAAAATCAGCATGAAAATTACCTCTGCTGAAGACATTGAAAAACTACAAGCAGATGTCAACAAAGTTTTTGATTGGGCAGCAGAAAATAACATGATGTTTAACAGTGATAAATTTCAGGTACTCAGGTACGGCAAAAATGAGGATCTGAAACATAATACAGGGTACAAAACACAATCGAATCTTCCCATAGTAGAAAAACAGCATGTCAAGGATTTGGGAATAATGATGTCCGACGATCTAACGTTTAGGGAGCATAACCAAGCAAATATCGCGTCAGCCAGAAAAATGATCGGATGGATTACGAGAACTTTCAAATCCAGGGATCCCATCACAATGGTTGTACTCTTCAAGTCACTTGTGCTGTCCCGTCTCGAGTACTGCTCAGTACTCACTTCCCCCTTCAGAGCAGGAGAGATTGCTGAAATAGAGGGAATACAGAGAACATATACGGCACGCATAGACGAGATAAAACACCTAAATTATTGGGATCGTCTCAAAGCTCTCCAAATGTACTCTCTAGAAAGGAGACGAGAGAGATACCAAATAATATACACATGGAAAATACTGGAGGGTCAGGTCCCAAATCTACACAGTAAAATAACAACGTACTGGAGTGAACGATATGGAAGAAAATGCAAGATTGAACCAGTGAAGAGCAGAGGTGCCATAGGCACAATCAGAGAGCACTGTATAAACATCAGGGGTCCGCGGTTGTTCAACGTCCTCCCAGCGAGCATAAGAAATATTGCCGGAACAACCGTGGACATCTTCAAGAGAAAACTGGACGGTTTTCTAAGAGAAGTTCCGGATCAGCCGGGCTGTGGTGGGTACGTGGCCCTGCGGGCCGCTCCAAGCAACAGCCTGGTGGACCAAACTCTCACAAGTCGAGCCTGGCCTCGGGCCGGGCTTGGGGAGTAGAAGAACTCCCAGAACCCCATCAACCAGGTATCAACCAGGTATCAACCAGGTCCCTCCACTGTGGTGTTGCCTGTCATCCCTCCACTGTGGTGTTGCCTGTCAACCCTCCACTGTGGTGTTGCCTGTCATCCCTCCACTGTGGTGTTGCCTGTCATCCCTCCACTGTGGTGTTGCCTGTCATACCTCCACTGTGGTGTTGCCTGTCATCCCTCCACTGTGGTGCTGCCTGTCATCCCTCCACTGTGGTGCTGCCTGTCATCCCTCCACTGTGGTGCTGCCTGTCATCCCTCCACTGTGGTGTTGCCTGTCATCCCTCCACTGTGGTGTTCCCTGTCATCCCTCCTCCATCCTGCACATTCAACAACATTAGCTTTTTCATCTCGTTACTTGGGAGGGTTGAGTAATTAATTTGAAAACGAGGATTTTCAACTTCAAAGAGAATAGTTAATAAACATTTGAATAGCCTTAGTGATGAGGAGACCCGGCCAGTCTGGCCTCTGGCCGGGCTAGGAGACCCGGCCAGTCTGGCCTCTGGCCGGGCTAGGAGACCCGGCCAGTCTGGCCTCTGGTCGGGCTAGGAGACCGGGCATGTCTGGCCTCTGGTCGGGCTAGGAGACCCGGCCAGTCTGGCCTCTGGCCGGGCTAGGAGACCCGGCCAGTCTGGCCTCTGGCCGGGCTAGGAGACCCGGCCAGTCTGTAACGGGGGGTGGAGGGAAATAGCTCTATCTTGTCCATTATTCCACCCCCCAGTTAACTAACGAGGCCGGGGGAAACAGCTCTCTCTAGTCCGTTATCCCGTCCCCAGTTAGCTAACTATTCTAGAGCACCCCCTGAGTTCCTACGGCAACCTCTCTCGTTCAACACCTTGTAACCTAGGTATTTGACTACCTAGGTGCTAAGACTACAAGGCGCCGTAACTTGATCAGCTACCCGAAACTCTAGAGAACTCTCTAGAATACATTTCACTGCCACAAACGTATAAGAGAAACGAAAGGAAAGAGATGAATAATGAAGTAATTAGAGGGTTGGGGTGAGAGAGGTAAAGAGGTGGGAGGAGCGAGGAGGGTCATCAGTTGAAAGGGAGAGTTCGAAGAGGGGTGGAGGAGGAGGAGTAGATAGGCAGAAGTAGAAGAATAGATAGTAGAAGTAGAAATAGGAAATGATGCCACCATCCATTCATGATCATTACATACAAGACAAGGGATGGAACTTGTCTGTATTACAATATTCTCAAATGTTATCAAGAGGTCAATATTAGTATGTTCCATCTGTATCCTGTACCCAGTAACCACAGAGGCTTTCTCACCTCAACTCAAAAACTCTAGGGAACCAAGTTAAAGACAATTTAAGTAATAAATTCAATTATATTTCACATGCTAAGTATCATAATTTAAGCAATTCAATTAAAATGTTAAAGATTAATATTCAAAGTGAGCCATCAGCCAAGAATTTGAGAACCCTACAACTTGACTGCCCCTGATCATCACACAACATTTGTAAACACGACCAAGTCACCTTAATGCTCAACTCACCAAGTGTCTGCCTATAGCTGGATTGAGAGGGGGGGGGGGGGTCAGTAGTTGACAGAGACTGTCCCGCCCTGCCGGCCGACAGCCTCCCTGGCTAGGCCGTCTTCTCTGCTCTGCTGGCTGGCTCCTGTTCTTATCTCTCCCTATGCTCTGCTCTCCGAGTATATATTGGGAAACCTAGTAGCTAACTCCGCCCACAAGTAGATAGCCTCAGGCACTCTACCAAGCCAATTATAAGATTAGCAGAAGCAAGGTGAAATTCGCATGATCTGACCTCAGGTCACTTGAGGTCATTAACACTTAGAGGTGTGAGTCTCAGGCCGACCAAACTGGCGCCTTCTCAAATCCTTGTCTCTGACTCATATACTATATATATTTTAAATAAACTAAACCAAACACTTTTACAGTGTTACAAGTCTGGCCGGGCTAGGAGACCCGGCCAGTCTGGCCTCTGGTCGGGCTAGGAGATCCGGCATGTCTGGCCTCTGGTCGGGCTAGGAGACCCGGCCAGTCTGGCCTCTGGTCGGGCTAGGAGACCCGGCATGTCTGGCCTCTGGTCGGGCTAGTAGACCCGGCCAGTCTGGCCTCTGGTCGGGCTAGGAGACCCGGCCAGTCTGGCCTCTGGTCGGGCTAGGAGACCCGGCATGTCTGGCCTCTGGTCGGGCTAGGAGACCCGGCCAGTCTGGCCTCTGGTCGGGCTAGGAGACCCGGCCAGTCTGGCCTCTGGTCGGGCTAGGAGACCCGGCATGTCTGGCCTCTGGTCGGGCTAGGAGACCCGGCCAGTCTGGCCTCTGGTCGGGCTAGGAGACCCGGCATGTCTGGCCTCTGGTTGGGCTAGGAGACCCGGCCAGTCTGGCCTCTGGTCGGGCTAGGAGACCCGGCCAGTCTGGCCTCTGGCCGGGCTAGGAGACCCGGCATGTCTGGCCTCTGGTCGGGCTAGGAGACCAGCCCTAGGAGCACCATGGCTACGACTAGGCCTATTTCTGTAATAATTAATTTCAATGATTTCAGTGGTAAACACTTGGGAGTGAGAGTCGATTGTTATCCGTGTTGCGTCGAAGGAAAGATTATTATTGTTGGTAATGGTGCTGTTAGCGATATTGTTTGTTTATCTAACTAACTGTCACCTTTCCAAGGCTGAGCTCTAGCTCCTCAGGCCCCACCTTCTAGCCATGTACTCCTGGTGGTCTTGTGACGTCTCTTATCATTCAACTCCTGTTATTTTTATATTTAAATGGAAGTGGCTTCAATAACTCTTTCAGTGCATGTCTCATGCCTGTGGTAACAGCCTATTAGACCTACTCTCACCATGCCTCAACCGGTCGTGTCCCGCGCTCCTGTGCCTGTAGCAGCATGCCTGCGACACCTATTCTTCAGGCTGTTCTGTAGAGCCTGCGGGCCGCTTCAAGCAACAGCCTGTTGGACCAACTTACCACAAGTTGAGCCTGGCCTCAGGCTCGGGCTCGGGCTCGGGAAGTAGAACACCCGAAACCTTCCACAGGTATGTTCCAGGTATGACATGATGGCTATTGTCATTTCAGCTTCCAGACATCAGAACTGATGTGTGTGTGCCAGGCCCTCACTGTGTGGCTCATCTGGGCACTGTGTCCCCTTGTTCTCATGCCACCCATCCCTGGTAACTTATCATGGTGAGCTATATCAATTACCCGGAGTATTTTATATGTGGTAAACATGTCTCCCGTGACTGTACTCACCTAATTGTGCTTGCGGGGGTTGAGCTTTGGCTCATTGGACCCGCACCTCAACCGTCAATCAACTGGTGTACAGATTCTGGAGCCTACTGGGCTCTATTAAATCTACTTTTGAAAAACGTCATTCCTTAATACAATCCATTTGTTAACTACTCTGACACTTAAAAATAATCTAATGCCTGTGTGGCTCATCTGGGTACTACGTTTCCACCTGTGTCCCCTTGATCGTGTTCCACCCGTGCCAAATAGTTTATCTATGTCCACACTGTCAATTCCCCTGAGAATTTTGAAGATGGTTATCATGTCTCCCCTTACTCTTCTTTTTTCCAGGGACGTGAGGTTCAGCTCCCGTAGCCTTTCCTCGTAGCTCATACCTCTAGTTCCGGGACTAGTCTGGTGGCATACCTCTGAACCTTCTCTGAATGTGTCTTGTGTTTATCGAGGTATGGACTCCAGGCTGGATCTACATATTATTTGTCTTACATAAGTGGTATACAGGGTCCTGAACGATTCCTTACACAAGTTTCTAAAGGCAGTTCTTATGTTAGCCAAGCCAGCATATGCCGCTGATGATATCCTCTTGATGTGGGCCTCTGGGGACAGGTTCGGTGTGATATCAACCCCCAGATCTTTCTCTCTATTTGACTTTTGCAAAATTTCACCTCCCAGATGGTACCTTGTGTTCAGCCTCCTGCTCCCTTCGCCTAATTTCATTACTTTACACTTTCCTGAGTTGAACTTTAGCAGCCATTTTCTAGACCATTCCTCCAGTTTGTCCAGGTCGTCCTGTAGTCTCTGTCTATCTTCATCTGTCTTGATTCTTCTCATAATTTTTGCATCATCGGCAATCATTGAGAGGAATGAGTCTATGCTCTCTGGAAGGTCGATTATATTTATTAGAAACAAGATGGGTCCAAGTACAGAGCCCTGTGGGACTCTGCTAGTGACATCTCGCCACTCTGATGTCTCTCCCCTCACAGTTACTCGCTGTTTCCTGTTGCTTAAATACTCCCTTATCCACTGGAGCACCTTACCTTTTACTCCTGACTGTTGCTCCAATTTTTGTACCAGCCTTTTATGGGTTTATGAGGTACTGTGTCAAAGGCTTTCTCACAGGCCAAGAACATGCAGACTGCCCACCCTTCTCTTTCCTGCCTAATTTTTGTTGCTTGGTCATAGAATTATATTAAACCTGTGAGGCACGATTTACCATCCCTGAACCCATGTTGGTGGTGCGTTACAAAGTTATTTCCCTCCAGATGCTCTACGAGCCTTTTCCTCACGATCTTCTCCATCACCTTGCATGGTATACAAGTTAGGCAAACTGACCTGTAGTTCAGTGCCTCTTGCCTGTCATCCTTTGTCTCTGTGTGTGTGTGTATTCACCAAGTTGTGTTTGCGGGGGTTGAGCTTTGCTCTTTCGGCCCGCCTCTCAACTGCCAATCAACTGTTTACTAACTACTTTTTTTTCCACACCACACACACACACACACCAGGAAGCAGCCCGTGACAGCTGACTAACTCCCAGGTACCTATTTACTGCTAGGTAACAGGGGCATTCAGGGTGAAAGAAACTTGGCCCATTTGTTTCTGCCTCGTGCGGGAATCGAACCCGCGCCACAGAATTACGAGTCCTGCGCGCTATCCACCAGGCTACGAGGCCCCTGTGTGTGTGTGTGTGTGTGTGTGTGTGTGTGTGGACGGAGACTGAAGCCTGCTATAATGAGTGGGTCAACATTGTATGTAATGACATTGATAAAGATTGTATATAATGATTATATTCAGAGGTTACAGATACTATTTATTGTTCCAGTCTATAAGTTATACGTATACAGTATATTCTTCGTAGTTCATTATAGACATATAATTAGCCTTTATATCATTATCAGCCAATAGATAATATTTGATAATATTTGTATACTTTATAGTAGATAACTTGGCCAAATCATTATATATTATATGATTATATTATTATTATTATAGAGCATGATTTTGAAGAATTATGTATATTATACATACTAGGACGTCATAAGTACTGGAGACAAGGACACATAGTACAGTGCTGTGTCATCCGTGCACATGTGTCATCCGTGCACATGTATCATCCGTGCACATGTATCATCCGTGCACATGTATCATCCGTGCACATGACACTAGAGAGAAGGACACATAGTACAGTGCTGTATCATCCGTGCACATGACACTAGAGAGAAGGACACATAGTACAGTGCTGTGTCATCCGTGCACATGACACTAGGGTTTTCACCAGAGTAGACAACAAAGATGACACAGCAAACCCCCAAATTGATGTAAATAATGTCCTTCAGTGGGCTTCAGAGCACCACACATGATGCTGATATGAAGATAAGTCTAGCTCCTGCTCTATGGAACAATGAAGAAACAAAAATGGAAACACATAAAACGAAATCAAATCACACAAGCGAGAAAAGCAATATACACTTTTGTGGACAAATCATGTGGGAAGGTGTTACTTAAGTGTTAGGTGTTACTTAAGTGTTAGGTGTTACTTAAGTGTTAGGTGTTACTTAAGTGTTAGGTGTTACTTAAGTGTTAGGTGTTACTTAAGTGTTAGGTGTTACTTAAGTGTTAGGTGTTACTTAAGTGTTAGGTGTTACTTAAGTGTTAGGTGTTACTTAAGTGTTAGGTGTTACTTAAGTGTTAGGTGTTACTTAAGTGTTAGGTGTTACTTAAGTGTTAGGTGTTACTTAAGTGTTAGGTGTTACTTAAGTGTTAGGCGTTACTTAACAGAATAATGTAGCTGTCATAACTGCAAGGAAAATGAGAGGTGGGATTACAATTGCTTAGATGCAGGAGATGCCATACCAGTGATGATCCTGGTCAATATACTAGTGCTCTCAAGCGTGGAATACTGTTGAACATTAACAGCCTCATTCAAATGTGGAGAATTTGCTGACCTGGAGAGCGTACAGAGATCCTTGACTGCTAGAATACACTCAGTAAAACATCAAAATTATTTTACATCTGGTAGCGGGTGTTGTGATAAGTATTCATCTTTTAGACAGACAACAAAATTCTGAGGGGAAATGACAGTGTGGACCAAGACATGCGCTTTATTACGGGTGGGACACGAACAAGGGGACACAGGTGGAGACTCAGTACCCACATGAGCCACAGGGACGTTAGAAAGAACTTTGTCAGAGTAGTTAACAGATGGAATGCACTAGGAAGTGATGTGGTGGAGGCTGACTTCATACACAGTTTCAAATGTAGATATGATAAGAGCCCAGTAGGCTCAGGAATCTGTACACCAGTTGATTGACAGTTGAGAGGCGGGACCAAAGAGCCAGAGCTCAACCCCCGCAAGCACAACTAAGTGAGTACAGACAGACAGACAACAGAGACAAAGGGAAATAAAATTAGGCCTACCTTGCGGTTACCATGCGATAATTTCGGGGTTCAACCTCCCCGCGGCACGGTCCCCGACCAGGCCGCCTGGTTGCTGGACTGGTCAACCAGGCTGTTGGACGCGGCTGCTCGCAGCCTGACGCATGAATCACAGCCTGGTTGATCAAGTTTAATCTAACCTCAGGTTAAACCTAACTACACCTATCCCACCCTAAGTAAGCCATTGGAGGTCGGCGCTTAGCCACGAGAAACCAAAAAGAAAGTTTAAGGAAAGCACTAGTTGATGGCTTAGGCCTACACTCCCGTATGAAATCGACATAAGATCCGGAGGAGAGGGGCAAGAAGATGCCATACCTCCCCCCATCTTTACCTAACCCGGAATTAACGCATCAAACGGTTATTTTCGGCGCCACAGAGGGTGTCGAGATGGGCGTTAACCCTACGGTGGAAGGTATGGGTTAAGGTCTTAAGCTGTCGGATCCCTTGATGATATTATCCACGGTACGACCCTTTGCCGTGTTCCCACCGGCGGGACTCTTTACCCCCTGACCTGGGTCTGGTCGTTCCTGTCGGCGGTGCTCTGTGGGGAGTGATATAGAGCCCGGAACACACAGTGGGGGGGGGGGGGTGCTATGTGGGGAGTGATATAGAGCCCGGAACACACAGTGGGGGGGGTGCTCTGTGGGGAGTGATATAGAGCCCGGAACACACAGTGGAGGGGTGCTCTGTGGGGAGTGATATAGAGCCCGGAACACACAGTGGGGGGGGTGCTCTGTGGGGAGTGATATAGAGCCCGGAACACACAGTGGGGGGGTGCTCTGAGGGGAGTGATATAGAGCCCGGAACACACAGTGGGGGGGGGGTGCTCTGTGGGGAGTGATATAGAGCCCGGAACACACAGTGGGGGGGTGCTCTGTGGGGAGTGATATAGAGCCCGGAACACACAGTGGGGGGTGCTCTGTGGGGAGTGATATAGAGCCCGGAACACACAGTGGGGGGGGGGGTACTCTGTGGGGAGTGATATAGAGCCCGGAACACACAGTGGGTGGGGGGTGCTCTGTGGGGAGTGATATAGAGCCCGGAACACACAGTGGGGGGGGTGAACACGGCGGGCCATCAAGGTGTACATAGGCCAGGAGTGAACTGCCTAGAAGTATTGTGACTGGACAGGAGTACACAGTTCACAGAGTGAACACAGAAAATTCACACAGCCGGAT
Source organism: Procambarus clarkii (assembly GCF_020424385.1). Lineage (NCBI taxonomy): Eukaryota > Metazoa > Arthropoda > Malacostraca > Decapoda > Cambaridae > Procambarus > Procambarus clarkii. The sequence continues at coordinate 26,016,175 of NC_059586.1, read as the reverse complement.
GTACACAGGGAGTGAGTAGGATGTACACTAAGGCCCACATATCTGTTGCTTTCAGTGGCCAGCAGGCCCACATATCTGTTGCTTTCAGTGGCCAGCAGGCCCACATATCTGTTGCTTTCAGTGGCCAGCAGGCCCACATATCTGTTGCTGTAAGTGGCCAGCAGGCCCACATATCTGTTGCTGTAAGTGGCCAGCAGGCCCACATATCTGTTGTTGTAAGTGGCCAGCAGGCCCACATATCTGTTGCTGTAAGCGGCCAGCAGGCCCACATATCTGTTGTTGTAAGTGGCCAGCAGGCCCACATATCTGTTGTTGTAAGTGGCCAGCAGGCCCACATATCTGTTGCTGTAAGTGGCCAGCAGGCCCACATATCTGTTGCTGTAAGCGGCCAGCAGGCCCACATATCTGTTGCTGTAAGTGGCCAGCAGGCCCACATATCTGTTGCTGTAAGCGGCCAGCAGGCCCACATATCTGTTGCTGTAAGTGGCCAGCAGGCCCACATATCTGTTGCTGTAAGCGGCCAGCAGGCCCACATATCTGTTGCTGTAAGTGGCCAGCAGGCCCACATATCTGTTGCTGTAAGTGGCCAGCAGGCCCACATATCTGTTGTTGTAAGTGGCCAGCAGGCCCACATATCTGTTGTTGTAAGTGGCCAGCAGGCCCACATATCTGTTGCTTTAAGTGGCCAGCAGGCCCACATATCTGTTGCTGTAAGTGGCCAGCAGGCCCACATATCTGTTGCTTTAAGTGGCCAGCAGGCCCACATATCTGTTGCTGTAAGTGGCCAGCAGGCCCACATATCTGTTGCTGTAAGTGGCCAGCAGGCCCACATATCTGTTGCTGTAAGTGGCCAGCAGGCCCACATATCTGTTGCTGTAAGTGGCCAGCAGGCCCACATATCTGTTGCTGTAAGTGGCCAGCAGGCCCACATATCTGTTGCTTTAAGTGGCCAGCAGGCCCACATATCTGTTGCTGTAAGTGGCCAGCAGGCCCACATAACTGTTGCTGTAAGTGGCCAGCAGGCCCACATAACTGTTGTTGTAAGTGGCCAGCAGGCCCACATATCTGTTGCTTTAAGTGGCCAGCAGGCCCACATAACTGTTGCTGTAAGTGGCCAGCAGGCCCACATAACTGTTGCTGTAAGCGGCCAGCAGGCCCACATAACTGTTGTTGTAAGTGGCCAGCAGGCCCACATAACTGTTGCTTTAAGTGGCCAGCAGGCCCACATATCTGTTGCTTTAAGTGGCCAGCAGGCCCACATATCTGTTGCTGTAAGCGGCCAGCAGGCCCACATAACTGTTGTTGTAAGTGGCCAGCAGGCCCACATAACTGTTGCTTTAAGTGGCCAGCAGGCCCACATATCTGTTGCTTTAAGTGGCCAGCAGGCCCACATATCTGTTGCTGTAAGCGGCCAGCAGGCCCACATAACTGTTGCTGTAAGTGGCCAGCAGGCCCACATAACTGTTACTGTAAGCGGCCAGCAGGCCCACATATCTGTTGTTGTAAGCGGCCAGCAGGCCCACATATCTGTTGCTTTAAGTGGCCAGCAGGCCCACATAACTGTTGTTGTAAGTGGCCAGCAGGCCCACATATCTGTTGTTGTAAGCGGCCAGCAGGCCCACATAACTGTTGCTGTAAGTGGCCAGCAGGCCCACATAACTGTTACTGTAAGCGGCCAGCAGGCCCACATATCTGTTGTTGTAAGTGGCCAGCAGGCCCACATATCTGTTGCTGTAAGCGGCCAGCAGGCCCACATATCTGTTGTTGTAAGCGGCCAGCAGGCCCACATATCTGTTGTTGTAAGTGGCCAGCAGGCCCACATATCTGTTACTGTAAGCGGCCAGCAGGCCCACATAACTGTTGCTGTAAGTGGCCAGCAGGCCCACATATCTGTTGCTGTAAGTGGCCAGCAGGCCCACATAACTGTTACTGTAAGCGGCCAGCAGGCCCACATATCTGTTGCTGTAAGTGGCCAGCAGGCCCACATAACTGTTGTTGTAAGTGGCCAGCAGGCCCACATAACTGTTACTGTAAGCGGCCAGCAGGCCCACATATCTGTTGCTGTAAGTGGCCAGCAGGCCCACATAACTGTTACTGTAAGCGGCCAGCAGGCCCACATAACTGTTGTTGTAAGTGGCCAGCAGGCCCACATAACTGTTACTGTAAGCGGCCAGCAGGCCCACATATCTGTTGCTGTAAGTGGCCAGCTGGCCCACATATCTGTTGCTGTAAGCGGCCAGCAGGCCCACATAACTGTTGCTGTAAGTGGCCAGCAGGCCCACATAACTGTTGCTGTAAGCGGCCAGCAGGCCCACATAACTGTTGTTGTAAGTGGCCAGCAGGCCCACATAACTGTTACTGTAAGCGGCCAGCAGGCCCACATAACTGTTACTGTAAGCGGCCAGCAGGCCCACATAACTGTTGCTGTAAGTGGCCAGCAGGCCCACATAACTGTTGCTGTAAGCGGCCAGCAGGCCCACATAACTGTTGTTGTAAGCGGCCAGCAGGCCCACATACCCATTACATCCTGGATAAAATTGTCCAGTTGTCTCTTGAAACCCCGACTCGCGTTCTGGGAACATTTTTAGTCATAAAAGTAAGAGAAAGACTGAGGGATCCCAGTTGTTTATACTGCTTATGGCACCTCTACTCTTGACTGTGTCGCTCCTCCTCGGCCCACTATATTTTGTGCTCAAGTTATTATTTTATTTAACGTATTCGGAGCGGGTCGTGTTCCAGGGAAACTAGCAGGTAAGGATTACCATGAGCTATGGTAAGGGAAAGCTCTCAGCCTGCTAGCAGGAGTCAGCAGGAGTCTGTTCCACTACCCACCTTTCTGAAAACAGTCGAGTAACATTAATAGTAGAAGCATTTTTTCTTATTATTATTATTATTATTATTATTTTCTACCACAGACGTGGCCAGACATTTACAATGCTAACCAGCATATATACATTTTCTTCTGTCCTCCATGGACAGGGTTAGAGATGTGTTAAACATATAGTTCAAGGGTTTATTGAACACTCAACCACAGAAGGTGATTCGGTGCTTTTAAAATGCTAAGCTAACCTACATACGTAAATACATAGATACACAGATTTACGTATGCCCTACATAAAGTGTTAGATGTGTCTTTTACATAGTGTCATTAATGTGCATTTACAAAGGTGAAATGTAATTCTGATCAGCTTCCATATGTACTTTATACACATACATATACATACACACACACATATATATGTACACATACATATATACATACATGTATTCGTATATACATACATACATATATACACACACATGCATTCACATACATTTTTCTCTTTTACTCTGGCAGAGAGAGATAGCTCATAGAAAAACTAGTGTGCAATTAAGCACTTAATCACTGAAGGTGATGAAGGTGCTTTTACAAGCTCAGGTTATATAGTTACATCATATATATACATTATATAATTGATACATTACATGGTTAATCTTGGGTACAAGTCCAATATATCATCAAGTGTTCCAGTACTCATATAGTAACTACAGAGTTCAGCATACCTTAGCCCAGGAGGGCGAAAGTCAGTCAATATGAGACATTCTACAATATAATGTTCAAGAGAGTGCATGTTTTCTCTTTCACAAAGTTGACACATGAGCATTGTGGTGTCGTCCTTTGATTTGTCGTAATAGACGAGTCTTGGCTGTTGGTGCATGTGTTTGGCACGAGGCTGTAGACTGCTCACTTGTCGTGTTTTGGGATTAGTAAACGACATCTACTATCTTCATATTAATTATATATTCCATTATTTTTACTGAATTCGTGTAAATAATAATAATTACAGATGCATGTGCTCCTATATATAACTTAAATATCTGCCCATATTACATTAAATGCATATTTAAATATAACTTGATTTTGAATACAAGAGGATCCCATACACTGGGGGTCAGCAAGCCGGCGGCCCCTGGGTGCTGGGGTCACCTGGGGGTCAGCAAGCCGGCGGCCCCCCGGGTGCTGGGGTCACCTGGGGGTCAGCAAGCCGGCGGCCCCCCGGGTGCTGGGGTCACCTGGGGGTCAGCAAGCCGGCGGCCCCCCGGGTGCTGGGGTCACCTGGGGGTCAGCAAGCCGGCGGCCCCCGGGTGCTGGGGTCACCTAAGGGTCAGCAAGCCTGCGGCCCCCCGGGTGCTGGGGTCACCTGGGGGTCAGCAAGCCTGCGGCCCCCCGGGTGCTGGGGTCACCTGAGGGTCAGCAAGCCTGCGGCCCCCGGGTGCTGGGGGTCAGCAAGCCGGCGGCCCCCGGGTGCTGGGGTCACCTGGGGGTCAGCACCAGCACCATTCCCCCCTCAGACGCTAACCCGGCGCCGGCGCTTCTTCACACAAAAACCTGGGCTTCGGGAGAACATTTACGAGACTCTCAAGCGCTTACTGCTAAAATCAAAGTTAGTTTTCCCCGGGAAGAGCTCCAAGCTGTCGGTAAATTGAGTTGAAATGATCGTTTAACCGGAGAGAGTTTTGAGTGAGGGGCGTTTGAGCCGTGCCACGGAAGGGTTAATGGCGGCTCCTGTCTTTACTGCTAGTGGGCCCCAGCCACACTAACGCGGGGGCTCCTCTCCTCCTGAAGCCTCTCACCAAGTGTACCCTCCGCTAGGGGGGAGGATGGGGGGGGGGGGCGTCAGTGCCCGCCACTGCCTCTAATGCCCACTGCTTTCCAATTTGTTTCTTTATTATGCACCCCCATACCCATATACCCATCCCGTGGGCGGTGGTGGAAAGGGTTACAGAGGCACATGGTCAGTTCAGGAACTGAACTCCATAGTTCGTTTAGTTAAGCAAGTGACAATCTTTTGACCCTAGTTACACAATTATATATATATATATATATATATATATATATATATATATATATATATATATATATATATATATATATATATATATATATATATATATATATATATATATATATATATATTATTTACACATCGATTCAACAAGAGGCTCACAACAGTCACTATACAAGGCACTTTACATCTATGGTGAGTCACACAGTTACTAGTCTTGCTCCACACCCACTCAACTGGGCGGCAGCTTTACAGTCATGTGCTCCACACCCACCCAACTGGGCGGCAGCTTTACAGTCATGTGCTCCACATCCACCCAACTGGGCGGCAGCTTTACAGTCATGAGCTCCACACCCACCCAACTGGGCGGCAGCTTTACAGTCATGTGCTCCACACCCACCCAACTGGGCGGCAGCTTTACAGTCATGTGCTCCACATTCACCCAACTGGGCGGCAGCTTTACAGTCATGTGCTCCACACCCACCCAACTGGGCGGCAGCTTTACAGTCATGTGCTCCACACCCACCCAACTGGGCGGCAGCTTTACAGTCATGTGCTCCACACCCACCCAACTGGGCGGCAGCTTTACAGTCATGTGCTCCACACCCACCCAACTGGGCGGCAGCTTTACAGTCATGTGCTCCACACCCACCCAACTGGGCGGCAGCTTTACAGTCATGTGCTCCACACCCACCCAACTGGGCGGCAGCTTTACAGTCATGTGCTCCACACCCACCCAACTGGGCGGCAGCTTTACAGTCATGTGCTCCACATCCACCCAACTGGGCGGCAGCTTTACAGTCATGTGCTCCACACCCACCCAACTGGGCGGCAGCTTTACAGTCATGTGCTCCACACCTACCCAACTGGGCGGCAGCTTTACAGTCATGTGCTCCACACCCACCCAACTGGGCGGCAGCTTTACAGTCATGTGCTCCACACCCACCCAACTGGGCGGCAGCTTTACAGTCATGTGCTCCACACCCACCCAACTGGGCGGCAGCTTTACAGTCATGTGCTCCACACCCACCCAACTGGGCGGCAGCTTTACAGTCATGTGCTCCACACCCACCCAACTGGGCGGCAGCTTTACAGTCATGTGCTCCACACCCACCCAACTGGGCGGCAGCTTTACAGTCATGTGCTCCACACCCACCCAACTGGGCGGCAGCTTTACAGTCATGTGCTCCACACCCACCCAACTGGGCGGCAGCTTTACAGTCATGTGCTCCACACCCACCCAACTGGGCGGCAGCTTTACAGTCATGTGCTCCACACCCACCCAACTGGGCGACAGCTGCACCTACAGTAAGCAAATTTGAGATACTTGGCTAAGATTCCCGGCAGCACATCATTATGAATAAAGTACTTACACATTTCTTGGACACCATTGATAATGTTATCTCTGAATTCGGCGATTTTTCACATTCCATTATATAATGACGCAAAGTACGTGAATAGTTCTGCCGACAGTTAACATTTAGTCAAGTCTACATCAGCAGATGTTACACAGCCAGAGGTACTTGTAGCCGAGACTAAGTCTAGCAGTGGTGACATCTAGAAGTCTGCTAACATTATTGGATGACCCATAGACGCTCTGCTTTCTTAGTGCGATACTAGGATAACATGTCTAGGATACTTAAATAAGATATTCTTATTTAAGTATCCTAGGACAAGGATCCCCAAAAGTTATCCCTTACTATTTTTGCTGAAAAAAATCGTAATATGTGCGATATTTGCAGAAATCAGCCTTAAAACTTTCCAACCTTGTGTGTGGGAGTGTAAAGAGGAGCATTACAGTTGTGATATAACCTCCTTACCTTGAGATGATTTCGGAGCTGAGCGTCCCCGCGGCCCGGTTCTTGACCAGGACGCGAATCTGCCCACTGGTGGCAGATTTTACAACCATTGAAGAAATCCTAGCCACGGGCGAGGGGTAGAGGGTGACCTTGAACCATGTCTGGGGGTGATCAGTGGGTCTGAGTGCTTCTTCACTCACGTTGCTATAGCAAGTGGTTAAGATGTGGTTAAGATGTGGGCCTGCGGGCCGCTCCAAGCAACTGCCTGTTGGACCAAGTTGTCACAAGTCAAGTCTGGCCTCGGGCCAGGCTTGGGTAGTAGATAAACTCCCGAAACCCTCTCCAGGTATCAACCCTGGTAACACAAACCGTAACTGTTTCTATTTTCTGCTTGTTACAACTTGTAATAAAGTTGTTACATCTTGGCTTAACGTGTTTATGACGTATTAGAACGTTGTTACAACGTGCTATATTGGCTGTTAAAACTGGTTAGGAGGTGTTAAAACGTGTTCGAACGTTGTACCAACGTCGTAGTTTCGGTGTGTGTTTGGTGGGAAGTGGTTATCACAGCCTTGGTTGATACAGGTCTTGGACCAAGAATAGTTACAGGAATTTACTTTAATTCTTGTATGTCGAGATTTTGGATCGTATCAAACAGCATAAATATTTTCCCCATAATGCCAATAGTGTTAAAGGTTGTCGCTTCTCCACATGTGGGAGGGATTCAACACTCTTCAGTGCTTCCCAGATCTCCCTCAATAATTATTTTAAATCGTTGAGTTTATATTTAATAATTTCAATCGTTTCCCGAAATTGTGATAGTTTGAAATGATGCTATATATAGGCATAGCTTCTACTATGGTAGGCCTAGTTTGAAATGATGCTATATATAGGCATAGCTTCTACTATGGTAGGCCTAGTTTGAAATGTTGCTATATATAGGCATAGCTTCTACTATGGTAGGCCTAGTTTGAAATGATGCTATATATAGGCATAGCTTTTACTATGGTAGGCCTATACCCAGCAGTTCCAGGCACCTCCGGCCCACCATACCCACTTGCCTGCCTCTGCAGTCATCACTACGTCAATATCTTCCACTATTACAATAGTTACCACATCTGGCACCACTACCGTTATTAGCACCATAATCACTACCATTCTTGACACTCCCACCATAAGTACCACCACCATTATCAGTACCTTCAGTGTCACCAGGTGCCAATACTCTCTGTTTTCCTTATCCCCTTGCTCACTGTAACCACCATCACCACCACTACAACCACCATTACTCCTCCACCACCTTTACACAACCGCCACTACCATTGATACAACAACCACCACTACTATTGATACACGAACCACCACTACCATTAACAACAACCACCATTACTCCCAGCACCACCACTACCATTAACAGCAACCACCATTACTCCCAGCACCACCACTCCCATTAACAACCACCACCATTACCCCCAGCACCACCACTACCATTAACAACCACCACCATTACCCCCAGCTCCACCACTACCATTAACAACCACCACCATTACTCCCAGCACCACCACCATTAGCACTACCCGTGTTCAACAAAACTATTGTAGTAAACAGGAAGACTTGCGGCGGCGCCACTGACTCCTCCACTCTCTCCTTCGCAGGTTGTGATGGCAGCCGTGTCGGCCAGAAGGTGACTGCGCAGCCATGCATCTCGCCGCCATGTTGCTCCTGGTGGGCGTGCTGCTGGTGACCTCGTCCAGGGCGCAGGTGGGACTGCGCACGGCACCGCTCACCGCACCCAGGGCACGCGACAACACCAGCACCAACAGCAGCAGTCTGGGGCTCTTCTCCTCCAAGTGGTCAGGAATGGAGCTACGCCACAAGACCAACAACACCAGCAGCATCGAGAGCTCCCTGGCGGCCATCTTCCGCGGTGTGGCCTACGGTGTCTCCACCAGCCACCCCTCCACCACCACCACCACCTCCACCCATCGCCCCACCCCCAGCTACAAACTACCCCAGGACTTTCCCCCAAGGGATGACTATGGGTATAGGGCTTCAGGACCGCCTGTCTGGTCATCCCAGCCTGGCCTGGAGCTGGAGGTGCAGCAGAAGGCGGTGACGGACCAGCGGGGCGTCAAGCGCATGGGTAACCGGCCGGTTCAGACGCCGTACATAGAGGCGCCTGTGAACACTGCGCCGGATGCCACCAGAGACCAAATGGTGAACCTGGACCGACCGCAGGAAGTAGAGGTGGTTCGAGCAGACGTGGGTGTTGGCCTGAGCAAGGTGGCATGGGTGCGGGCCTTGGGGACGGTGTGGGTCGTGCATGTGTACTGTGCAGCTGGCCTGTACAGCCTGCTGGCACTGCTGGCACTGTTCTGGCTGGCGCGTGTGCATGCGGCAGCGCACCTCCTGCCCCGAGGATACTACATCACCCTCCACCTCCTGATGTTCCTTGCTGCCTTTCTGCGCTGTGTCCACCTCTTCCACGACCCCTACGGCGCTGAGCGTCGCCTGCCCGTTGCACTCTCTGCCGTCGTGGAGGAAACCGGATGGCCCTGTCTCACTGCAGCACTGGCAGTAGTGGTCCTGGCTATAGTGAGGGCATGGCGCTGCCCACGACTACTGCCCAGGAAGCCCCACGCACCATTAGCCCTTGCCCTCCTAACTGCTGCTCATCTCTTGGCATCGATTGCTGCTCATTTGACCTCAGCATTGCTGCCCGAGCACGCTGCCCCACTGAGGGCTGCTGCTAGGGCTGTCACTGCAGCCTGGGGCGGCGCTGTGGGCATTGGTGGCTTCCTCTCTGTGTGGCGGGTCGGGCGTGGAGCCGGCCGCCATCCAGGGCTGCTCCTGGTCCGGTTGAGTCGAGCGCCACTGGAAGGAACTCTGCCTCCTCGTCACCCGCGGCTCGCCCTTCTGCGTGGCTCCCACCTGACTATTGTGGCCTCCCTACTGCAGGTGCTGGTGGCCGGTCTCCACATGTATGCCCTGGTAGGTCCTCACTACATCTTCGAGCTCCCACCAGCATATCCCTGGCACTGGCTGGCCTATCAGAGCACCTGTCGCCTTCTGGAGGTGCTCATGTGGGTGCTGTTGGGTGTGGCCTCGACTCTTACTCTGGGGGGATCTTCGGGGAAGCGGCAGAACCACAAGGGGGAGAAGAGAATCCTTGCGGTGTTCTCCTGTAGGCGGTGTGGTAGTTGCTCCAGCATCACAACTCAAGACAAGGTTGATGAAGTTTTCCCTGCTGTCTGCCAGACTAACCAAGCCGTGAGGAACTTCACACTGCAGTCCTGTGGGAAGGTTGTTTACCAGGAGGCACTGACACAGGAGCCTCTTGCCCGGCGGGCCAACACAGTCCGGGTCTCTCACAAACGACCATCAATACGCAAATCTGCCACTCTCCACTCTGGCACCTCTGACATCCATCTCCTGTGGAACCACGGCAACACCCTCGGCGCCCTTCCCCCGGATTCTGCCTCTAGGCCTTCCTCCATGCTCTTCAACGATGCTGGCTTCGTCAGATTCAGGATGCAAGTCGACCCTCAGCAAGGCATGGACGAGGTCCTCCGAAAGTCCCTACAGAACCTGGAAATTCAAGCAGACGCTGCAGATTCGAAGCTCCTGCAGCAGGTTCCCAAGGACGACCCACCTTCGTATGACCAGAGCCTCTATGCCAACACCCCTCAGCCCGAGGAAAAGTCTCCATCTGCGAAGTCCAAGAGTTCCCCGAGATATGAAGACCCATATGACAGCAACCAGTTTGGGCACCTCTTGCAGAACCGCATCAACTCTGAGCTGTACTGTGGGCTGGGAGACAGCAGACACTGCAGGAGCGATGCAGCGAGTGTCACGGACTACAGCTCTACGGATGCCCTCTCTCCCGCACCTACAGCTGACAATGACTGGTCCAAGTATGCCAGTACTTGTTCCTCCATCAGTGCCGCCAATAGCTTTGACGTCCGCATGTACGATGACTTTGAAGTTGCTCCTTATTACCAGTCGTCATCCACCGCTTCCTCGCATGTGTACGCTTCTCTACACCGACCGGTTGCACGTGCACGTCTGGCCCGCCAACGAGCTGTGTATGTTGAGGGGGAGCCTGCTGTACATGGCTACGAAGGCCGGCAGGCAGTGGAGCAGCTGACGGCGCTGCTTGCACCCCGCACTTCATCTACCTCACCTCAGTCTGACATTCATGTCGACTACCTGACAGACATCTCCCACGACCGTCACACGCGTGGCTCAGACTCTGATCTGTGCTCCACTGGCAGCCGGCACACTCGCCACAGTCGGAAACATGACAGTGATGAGCGGCCATCTCCAGGGGCCTGGCGACAACCACACTCCCGTCGTCTCAACCTTCACGACATTACTCCAGACTCGGCAGTAGTGGTGGATTACGCAGGCCACACTGATGAGGCCTCTGGAGATGATGGCGAGGTGCTTCACCGTCTGGGCCAGCCGCTGCCTCCCAGGCCATGTCTCCTCACTAAAATTGTTAAGAACAACTTTTCCCTGAACTGCAGTGGCTACACGCCTTTAGGCAGTGAAGATGTCTTCAGCCTTCCACTTCACCACCAGCAGATACTGTTGAAGCAGGTACAGCAGCAGAATCTTCAGCAGCGGAGTCTAGCTGAAGAGAAGTGTGAAAGGTTACGACCGTGTGGGCACCGTCCCAGAAAGGTTCCTAGAGAAGACCCCAAAGTCACTAGTCCGGTTAAACTTCCTATCCACCACCGTAAACTTTCGCCAAATGAACCTCTGCAGAAGCCTACGCCCAGCCAGGAGGATGAGCAACACAGCCTCGACCCAGACTCTCTTGGAGTGACAGATGGTACAACGCAAACGGAACCTCGGGTGTGGCCTGGCGTGTCACCCTCCTCGTCCCGCCCTGCCTCCTCCCTCGCCTCACACTCTGATCTTCCTTCTGAATGTGTAGACTCTGAGGACGATGCCACCTACGGTAACAACCACGAGAACCCTAGCGATCGTGGGGCCACGCCAGACTTGCCAACCATCGACAAATGGCCATCCCCGACCCGTCTGCAGGCAGCCGTGTGACCTCGGGTGACCCATGGAGCCAACTATTCCAGCAACCTTGCTCACAGACGCAGACGAAGCTGCAGTTTACCAGTCACAGACGCAGACTACAGGACCATCAACAAGACTCGACACCGGCAATAGTGAGCTCCTTAAAAAGAGCCGGATATTAATGATGGTGCTCCTTAAGTGTGTGTTGTGTGCTGGATGACTGTGCCGGGCATGACGGGGCCACCTCAGCCGTGCGGGTACCCACGGCCCCATGACAACACACCCACTGCTCAGTGACCATGTGATAGTGTTGTCAAGTTTTAACACTCAATGCCCCACACAAAGGCTCAAAGGCTTTGCACTTTTTTATACACAGGAAGTAATTTTACCCTTATAATTGGGACACGAATGAGCATTTTTCTTCCAAGTGTCTCTTGTCATCTGTCAATGTAAATAGTGTGTATAGTGACCTAATGAGATAAAGGTAGCAAATGCATAATTGTGTGCAAGTGATTAAGCATTGCCAAGGGCGAGTGTGTAACTTAATTGTGTGTTGTCTCCTATGGTAGATAAACACTCAAATTAGCCATAAGTCTGTTACAAGGGTGATTGATTTAGCTAATCAGTCAAGTACAAGCCCTATTTGTGATATTACAACCATACGAAGAGGGTCGGGAGACTCTCCTGTCTTAAGACGCTTGTGTGCTTCTTGTATTAACTTAAACATGCATGTATCATACCTATTATTTCTAATATGAATTTCTACTAAGAAAGCTTGACACATTAACCTTTATTATATTTAAGAAACAAGACAGCATTATTTCAGTTAATTTATACTAAAAAATAAAGTACTGTTTAAATAAAAAAAAGTGTTTTGATGTAACAACTGCGGCTGCAAACTCCTCTCAGGCACCGACAGCTCGCTGGAACACACACTGCTACAGCACACGTTGCTGCTCTCAATATGTTGTACAGGGGAACCACAGGTGTGTTGTGGGTGTACCACAGGTGTCTTGCGCAGGTGTATCACAGGTATATTGTGCAAGTGTACCACAGGTGTGTCGTGCAGGTGTACCATAGGTGTGTTGTGGGTGTACCACAGGTGTATCACAGGTGTCTTGTGCAGATGTGCCACAGGTGTCTTGTGAAGGTGTGCCACAAGTATGTCATGCAGGTGTGGCACAGGTGTCTTGTGCAGGTGTACCATAAGTATGTCGTGCAAGTATGCCACAGGTGTCTTGTGAAGGTGTGCCGCAAGTATGTCATGCAGGTGTGACAGGTGTCTTGTGCAGGTGTACCACAGGTGTGTCGTGCAGGTGTGTTGTGCAGGTGTACCACAGGTGTGTTGTGCAGGTGTACCACAGGTGTGTTGTGCAGGTGTACCACAGGTGTGTTGTGCATGTGTGCCACAGGTGTGTTGTGCAGGTGTACCACAGGTGTGTTGTGCAGGTGTACCACAGGTGTGTTGTGCATGTGTGCCACAGGTGTGTTGTGCAGGTGTACCACAGGTGTCTCGTGCAGGTGTACCACAGGTGTGTTGTGCAGGTGTCTTGTGCAGGTGTACCACAGGTGTGTTGTGCAGGTGTACCACAGGTGTACCACAGGTGTGTTGTGCAGGTGTCTCGTGCAGGTATACCACAGGTGTGTCGTGCAGGTGTGCTGATGGTTCTGTCGGATACACATCACAGCTCGCCCACTTGTATCCAGCTGAGAGGCTATATTATCAATATATATATATATATATATATATATATATATATATATATATATATATATATATATATATATATATATATATATATATATATATATATATATATAATATAAATTGTTACTGGGCAGCACTGAAGGTTCTCAGATGCAACTATCATTTAAATATGTTTACAGTCAAATGTTGTCGTATTCAGTATATATAATATTTGTTGGTGCAACGTATTATCTGGGTCTTTAAGTTTGGTGGATTTGTTAATTCGAATATATTGAAAACTGTCCAGAGACTTGTGAAACTGTCCCAAATCTTGAGGAGAATCCCCTCCATACGGTTGAGTTTCTAGTGTTAAGACGTATGTTCCTTGAATTTACGGGTGAACGGCCCCTAACTCTCTCTTACCCCGACCCTCGCCAAGTGCTCATGACAGCCTCGTTCAGTGTCGTTCAGGGGAAAATGGTACAAAGTGTACTTAGTTCAGCACGCCGAACATTTGGAAGTATTGTACAATGATGGATGTCAGTGAGATCACAAGCATGGGAGGGACATCCTGTGATGTCAAGCATCACATGCATATTTGTGCTTTTGACCAACCGGTTACCTTACCTTGAGGTGCTTCCGGGGCTTGGTGTCCCCGCGGCCCGGTCGTCGACCAGGCCCCCTGTTGGTCAAAAGAGCCAGTATGTACTGTTGGACCTAAACGTCCACCTTTTGCAGTACTGAAGTAACACGCCAGCCATTCTATTAAATAGATAATATACCCAAAGAACGTAAGCAAAGATGTTTAATAACTCTAGGCCTAATATACGCTATCTTAGGCTTAATATAGTACAGCTATATGTGCTATACTAGCCCTAGAAATGTTTAACTTTGAGTTTTTAGTATTTCTATCTTAGCTTCTATATAAAATTATAGTTCAAAACGAGAACTTTTTTGGGGTCTATCACTTAATATTGTGGGAGAGTCTTGAGAAACGGGTAGATCATTATACACAATCCTTTAACTATAAACGATTAGGACCCAATCCTTCAGGTATAAAGCGTTAGTATTTAATCTTTCAAGAGAAAGATTCGGGCCCAATCCTACAGGTATAAAGGATTAAGACCCAATCCTTCAAGAATAAAGGGATTAAAAGGCTATCTTAATATTATCATTACATCATAATTACATCATTTTTCTCCAGATAATTATATGAAGACAACAACATCATTAACACACATCTTGTGATGTGAGATCAGAAGGAAACAGGTTTACGCTCCGGTAAACCCAGAGACGCTAGGAGCTTAATGAGGACCCGAGTCCACCAGGCGATGCCAACTGCGTACACCAACAGCCTGGTGTACCAGGTCACGGGGCCGCTCTCAGCCAAAGGACAGTACAAGCGAGAGAGTGAATGGGGCCGCTGGCGCTGAAGGGCTTCAGGCATGGAGACACTGATAACGCTCAGGATCACAGCATCACGGCATCACAGCATCACAGTATCACAGTATCACGGCATCACAGCATCACAGCATCACAGTATCACAGTATCACGGCATCACAGTATCACAGTATCACAGCATCACAGTATCACAGTATCACAGTATCACAGTATCACAGTATCACAGTATCACGGCATCACAGTATCACGGCATCACAGTATCACAGCATCACAGTATCACGGCATCACAGTATCACAGTATCACAGTATCACAGTATCACAGTATCACAGCATCACAGTATCACAGCATCACGGCATCACAGTATCACGGCATCACAGTATCACAGTATCACAGTATCACGGCATCACAGTATCACGGCATCACAGTATCACAGTATCACAGCATCACAGTATCACGGCATCACAGCATCACGGCATCACAGCATCACAGTATCACAGCATCACAGTATCACGGCATCACAGTATCACAGTATCACAGTATCACGGCATCACAGTATCACAGCATCACAGTATCACAGCATCACAGCATCACAGTATCACAGTATCACAGTATCACAGTATCACAGCATCACAGTATCACAGCATCACAGTATCACGGCATCACAGTATCACAGTATCACAGCATCACAGTATCACGGCATCACAGTATCACGGCATCACAGTATCACAGTATAACGGCATCACAGTATCACAGTATCACGACATCACAGTATCACAGTATCACGGCATCACAGTATCACGGCATCACAGTATCACGGCATCACAGTATCACGGCATCACAGTATCACGGCATCACAGTATCACAGTATCACAGCATCACAGTATCACAGCATCACAGTATCACGGCATCACAGTATCACGGCATCACAGTATCACGGCATCACAGTATCACGGCATCACAGTATCACGGCATCACAGTATCACAGCATCACAGTATCACAGCATCACAGTATCACGGCATCACAGTATCACAGCATCACAGTATCACAGCATCACAGTATCACGGCATCACAGTATCACAGTATCACAGCATCACAGTATCACAGCATCACAGCATCACAGTATCACAGCATCACAGTATCACAGTATCACAGCATCACAGTATCACAGCATCACAGCATCACAGTATCACAGCATCACAGTATCACGGCATCACAGTATCACAGCATCACAGTATCACGGCATCACAGTATCACGGCATCACAGCATCACAGTATCACAGTATCACAGCATCACAGTATCACGGCATCACAGTATCACGGCATCACAGTATCACAGTATCACGGCATCACGGCATCACGGTATCACAGTATCACGGCATCACAGTATCACGGCATCACAGTATCACAGCATCACAGTATCACGGCATCACAGTATCACAGCATCACGGTATCACAGTATCACAGTATCACGGCATCACAGTATCACGGCATCACAGTATCACGGCATCACAGTATCACAGCATCACAGTATCACAGTATCACAGCATCACAGTATCACAGTATCACAGTATCACAGTATCACAGCATCACAGTATCACAGTATCACAGTAACACAGTATCACAGCATCACAGTATCACAGCATCACAGTATCACAGCATCACAGTATCACAGCATCACAGTATCACAGCATCACGGCATCACAGTATCACAGCATCACAGTATCACAGCATCACAGTATCACAGTATCACAGCATCACAGCATCACAGTATCACAGTATCACAGTATCACAGTATCACAGCATCACAGTATCACAGCATCACGGCATCACAGTATCACAGCATCACAGTATCACAGCATCACAGCATCACAGTATCACAGCATCACGGCATCACAGCATAACAGTATCACAGCATCACAGTATCACAGCATCACAGTATCACAGCATAACAGTATCACAGCATCACAGTATCACAGCATCACAGCATCACAGTATCACAGCATAACAGTATCACGGCATAACATTATCACAGCATAACAGCATCACAGTATCACAGCATAACAGTATCACAGCATCACAGCATCACAGTATCACAGCATCACAGCATCACAGTATCACAGCATCACAGCATAACAGTATCACAGCATCACAGTATCACAGCATCACAGTATCACAGCATCACGGTATCACAGCATCACGGCATCACAGTATCACAGCATTACAGTATCACGGCATCACAGCATAACAGTATCACAGCATCACAGTATCACAGCATCACAGTATCACAGCATCACAGTATCACAGCATCACAGTATCACAGCATCACGGCATCACAGTATCACAGCATCACAGTATCACAGCATCACAGCATCACAGCATCACAGTATCACAGCATCACAGCATCACAGCATCACAGTATCACAGCATAACAGTATCACGGCATAACAGTATCACAGCATCACAGCATCACGGCATCACAGCATCACAGCATCACAGTATCACAGCATCACAGTATCACAGCATCACAGTATCACAGCATAACAGTATCACAGTATCACAGCATCACAGTATCACGGCATAACAGTATCACAGTATCACAGTATCACAGCATCACAGTATCACAGCATAACAGTATCACAGCATAACAGTATCACAGTATCACAGTATCACAGCATCACAGTATCACAGCATCACAGTATCACAGCATCACAGTATCACAGCATAACAGTATCACAGTATCACAGCATCACAGTATCACAGTATCACAGTATCACAGCATCACAGTATCACAGCATCACGGCATCACAGCATCACAGTATCACGGCATCACAGTATCACGGCATCACAGTATCACAGCATCACGGCATCACAGCATCACAGTATCACAGCATCACAGTATCACAGCATCACAGTATCACAGCATCACGGCATCACAGCATCACAGTATCACAGCATCACGGCATCACAGCATCACAGTATCACAGCATCACAGTATCACAGCATCACGGCATCACAGCATCACAGTATCACAGCATCACGGCATCACAGCATCACAGTATCACAGCATCACAGTATCACAGCATCACGGCATCACAGCATCACAGTATCACAGCATCATGGCATCACAGCATCACAGTATCACAGCATCACGGCATCACAGTATCACGGCATCACAGCATCACAGTATCACAGCATCACAGTATCACAGCATCACAGCATCACAGTATCACAGCATCACGGCATCACAGCATCACAGTATCACAGCATCACGGCATCACAGCATCACAGTATCACAGCATCACAGTTTCACAGCATCTCGGCATCACAGCATCACAGCATCACGGCATCACAGCATCACAGTATCACAGCATCACGGCATCACAGTATCACGGCATCACAGCATCAGGAGAAAGATCATGGGGACAGCCAGAGTTATCACGGGCTGTACCTGGTGGCCACCGTGTGTGTACCTGGTGGCCACCGTGTGTGTACCTGGTGGCCACCGTGTGTGTACCTGGTGGCCACCTTGTGTGTACCTAGTGGCCACCGTGTGTGTACCTGGTGGCCACCGTGTGTGTACCTGGTGGCCACCGTGTGTGTACCTGGTGGCCACCGTGTGTGTACCTGGTGGCCACCGTGTGTGTACCTGGTGGCCACCGTGTGTGTACCTGGTGGCCACCGTGTGTGTACCTGGCGGCCACCTTGTGTGTACCTGGTCGCCACCGTGTGTGTACCTGGCGGCCACCGTGTGTGTACCTGGTCGCCACCGTGTGTGTACCTGGTGGCCACCGTGTGTGTACCTGGTGGCCACCTTGTGTGTACCTGGTGGCCACCGTGTGTGTACCTGGTGGCCACCGTGTGTGTACCTGGTGGCCACCGTGTGTGTACCTGGCGGCCACCGTGTGTGTACCTGGCGGCCACCGTGTGTGTACCTGGTGGCCACCGTGTGTGTACCTGGTGGCCACCGTGTGTGTACCTGGCGGCCACCTTGTGTGTACCTGGTGGCCACCGTGTGTGTACCTGGCGTGTACCCACTGTCTATCAAGCGTCCACCTGGCATCTTGAAGAAGAGAATAGGGATGAAACAAGAAGTTATGTCATCTTAGAGACAGAAGCGGATCTCGACGGATGTGAGAGATGTGTGGTGGTGCGTCACGCTCGGAGGTGCGGCTGGCGTCCTGCTCAGTTACTGAGGCAAATCTCCAGGTCGCTTATAACCGGTGAGCTGCGCAGAACGCGCTAGGACCTCCCGCGTCCGCACCACTCCTGCTTTGCCCACGTTCTGGGCTTGTGTTTTTGCCTCTTACCTCACGTTAAAACTCTGAACAACTAGGCTTCAGCGTTCACCCCCGGAATAGTGGAACGTGTGTACAGGGTGCCGCTTGTCCCCGCGGGGACACCACTATTGGTGGTTAATCCATCGTTCAGCGCCCACAAGATAGTCTCCCCTCGAGGACGCCAGCGCACACGGCCTTGATCACGGTGACCAGACTCCTCAGGGCAGGAAGCCCTCCCGCGCCTGGTGGTAAAACATGTGTAAATATACGTGTGACTGAGCGTGGGAGCCAGTCCTCGTCATCTAGGCCGGGGGAGGACGGTGTGGTCCCTCCAGCTTGCCGGGGACCGCCACGCCTGTAGGGGCAACACTAGGTCACCCTCAGGTGCCCGGGAGCCAATTTCCTGACCTCATTAATTTTGGGATAATGAGTGGAATAACTAGTGTGTGAGAGTTACTCCGTTTACCCGCACACGGAGGACAGCACTCGGCCAGGACACACGCACGACAGAGCAAGCTGTCCACTATCACCTGGCATCAAATGTATATTTTTATTTTTATGAAGGCCAAGACGTAGTGAGGCATCTCTTTGTCATCGCTGTGTGTGTGTGTGTGTGTGTGTGTGTGTGTGTGTTTACTAGTTGTGTTTTTGCGGGGGTTGAGCTTTGCTCTTTCGGCCCGCCTCTCAACTGTCAATCAACTGTTTACTAACTATTTTTTTTTTCACACCACACACACACACACCCCCCAGGAAGCAGCCCGTGACAGCTGACTAACTCCCAGGTACCTATTTACTGCTAGGTAACAGGGGCACTTACGGTGAAAGAAACTTTGCCCATTTGTTTCTGCCTCGTGCGGGAATCGAACCCGCGCCACAGAATTACGAGTCCTGCGCGCTATCCACCAGGCTACGAGGCCCCCATGTGTGTGTGTGTGTGTGTGTATGTGTGTGTGTGTGTGTGTGTGTGTGTGCGTGTGCATATGTGTGTGTGTGTGTGTGTGTGTGTGTGTGTGTGTGTGTGTGTGTGTGTGTGTGTGTGTGTGTGTGTGTGTGTGTGTGTGTGCGCTGGAGTACTCGTCACACCTCCACCTGTACATTACTTGGAAACTGTCAACTATTGTACAAAGTCTGTTGTTCATCCACTCCAGCCTTGACCTTCAGTCTTCACAAGTTAATATTAGACAACAAAAAAGCAAACAATTAGTTCAGACTGATACTCCTTCAATACCTCTTGGTACTGTGAACTGATACCCCATCAACACCTCTTGGTACTGTGAACTGATACCCCATCAACACCTCTTGGTACTGTGAACTGATACCCCATCAACACCTCTTGGTACTGTGAACTGATACCCCATCACTACCTCTTGGTACTGTGAACTGATACCCCATCAACACCTCTTGGTACTGTGAACTGATACCCCATCAACACCTCTTGGTACTGTGAACTGATACCCTTTAGTACCCTTCGTACCATGAACTGATACCCTCTAATACTCTTGGTATTATTTCATACTCTACAATACCACTTGGTACCATGAAAGAGGATGGGACAAAGCACCAGGCCCTCTAGCACATATTGAAGGGCTGCCCACGTGTGTGTTCCACTGTTGAACGCGAGTGTGTTCATGTGTTCCACTGTTGAACGCGAGTGTGTTCATGTGTTCCACTGTTGAACGCGAGTGTGTTCATGTGTTCCACTGTTGAACGCGAGTGTGTTCATGTGTTCCACTGTTGAACGCGAGTGTGTTCATGTGTTCCACTGTTGAACGCGTGTGTGTTCATGTGTTCCTCTGTTGAACGCGTGTGTGTTCATGTGTTCCACTGTTGAACGCGTGTGTGTTCATGTGTTCCTCTGTTGAACGTGTGTGTGTTCATGTGTTCCACTGTTGAACGTGTGTGTGTTCATGTGTTCCTCTGTTGAACGTGTGTGTGTTCATGTGTTCCACTGTTGAACGCGTGTGTGTTCATGTGTTCCTCTGTTGAACGTGTGTGTGTTCATGTGTTCCACTGTTGAACGCGAGTGTGTTCATGTGTTCCACTGTTGAACGCGTGTGTGTTCATGTGTTCCTCTGTTGAACGTGTGTGTGTTCATGTGTTCCACTGTTGAACGCGAGTGTGTTCATGTGTTCCACTGTTGAACGCGTGTGTTCATGTGTTCCACTGTTGAACGCGAGTGTGTTCATGTGTTCCACTGTTGAACGCGAGTGTGTTCATGTGTTCCACTGTTGAACGTGAGTGTGTTCATGTGTTCCACTGTTGAACGCGAGTGTGTTCATGTGTTCCACTGTTGAACGCGTGTGTTCATGTGTTCCACTGTTGAACGCGAGTGTGTTCCACTGTTGAACGTGTGTGTGTTCATGTGTTCCACTGTTGAACGCGAGTGTGTACATGTGTTCCACTTTTGAACGCGAGTGTGTTCATGTGTTCCACTGTTGAACGTGAGTGTGGTCATGTGTTCCACTGTTGAACGCGAGTGTGTTCATGTGTTCCACTGTTGAACGCGCGTGTGTTCCACTGTTGAACGCGAGTGTGTTCATGTGTTCCACTGTTGAACGCGCGTGTGTTCCACAGTGACACCAATAGTGACCCCGTGGTGCAGGGAACCACCATATCAACACCAGCTCTATGACCACATATTACCACATATAGCCACATATAGCCACATATACAAGATAAACAGTATGTGCCTCCTGCCGTTTTTTCTATACTATGGGTGACCCCAGAGAAATATATATATATATATATATATATATATATATATATATATATATATATATATATATATATATATATATATATATATATATATATATATATATATATATATATATATATATATATATATATATATGTCGTACCTAGTAGCCAGAACACACTTCTCAGCCTACTATGCAAGGCCCAATTTGCCTAATAAGCCAAGTTTTCATGAATTAATTGTTTTTCGACTACCTAACCTACCTAACCTAACCTAACCTAACTTTTTCGGCTGCCTAACCGAACCTAACCTATGAAGATAGGTTAGGTTAGGTTAGGTTAGGTAGGGTTGGCTAGGTTCGGTCATATATCAATGTTAATTTTAACTCCAATAAAAAAAATTGACCTCATACAGAATGAAATGGGTAGCTTTATAATTTCATAAGAAAAAATTTAGAGAAAATATATTAATTTAGGAAAACTTGGCTTATTAGGCAAATCGGGCCTTGCATAGTAGGCTGAAAAGTGCGTTCTGGCTACTAGGTACGACATATATATATATATATATATATATATATATATATATATATATATATATATATATATATATATATAATATAGCATTCGTGACGTCATAGTTTGTTGGGTTTTTTTAAGAGTTTGGAGATTGATTAAAACATCTATTTAGATCTGAATGAAATTTACGTCACAAGCTCATTGCGTCATTCGACGTCTAATTTGATACGAATGACGTCACGGGCGACGCAATGGTTTCATCAATGTCAATGTCAAACTTTTTACTGACATTGATTTTGAATTTTTATACAGTTATCTTTGCCGTTCGAGATTCTAAGTATTTTGTTGTGCTTATAATTGTTATTATCTGACTTCTATAACTTCTATAACAGGAGGGTCAAGTCTTGCCACTTTGGAGAGTTTTGTTGAAGATATATGTGGGGTTACATATGTGGGTTTACGTATTTGGGTTTACATATGTGGTTTACATATGCGAGTTTACATATGTGAGTTTACATATGTGAGTTTACATATGTAAGTTTACATATATTGGTTTACATATGTGGGTTTACAGATGCTGTACAGCGTATTGTTTCATGTGCCAACCTAGTCACGCAAAATATATATATATACAAACATTATACATCTGAGTTTTGAATTACCCCAAACAACTGTGACGCCTTAATGGTGATTAATGTTATCTGTCTATCTGTCTCTCTCTGTCTCTCTCTCTGTCTCTCTGTCTGTCTCTCTGTCTGTCTCTCTGTCTGTCTGTCTGTCTGTCTGTCTGTCTGTCTGTCTGTCTGTCTGTCTGTCTGTCTCTCTCTCTCTCTCTCTCTCTCTCTCTCTCTCTCTCTCTCTCTCTCTCTCTCTCTCTCTCTCGCTTCATTAACAAAAAACATTAGAGAAGACGGAGAATCAACGCGGGACGGACATAAGAGACGGAGAAAAGGGGAGACGGCAATAGACAGGTAAATAACACTCGTCTCACTCTTCGTCACATACTGTAAGTTCCCAGAACTAACTATTGAAATATTAGAAAAACTGCGTGACATTCTGAGCACAAGAGTGCACTCTGGTAAGTCCCAGACACTCTGGTAAGTCCCAGACAATCTGGTAAGTCCCAGATACTCTGGTAAGTCCCAGACACTCTGGTAAGTCCCCAGACACTCTGGTAAGTCCCAGACACTCTGGTAAGTCCCCAGACACTCTGGTAAGTCCCCAGACACTCTGGTAAGTCCCCAGACACTCTGGTAAGTCCCCAGACACTGGTAAGTCCCCAGACACTCTGGTAAGTCCCAGACACTCTGGTAAGTCCCCAGACAC
This sequence comes from Procambarus clarkii, assembly GCF_020424385.1. Classification (NCBI taxonomy): domain Eukaryota; kingdom Metazoa; phylum Arthropoda; class Malacostraca; order Decapoda; family Cambaridae; genus Procambarus; species Procambarus clarkii. The sequence goes on along the minus strand of NC_059586.1, from coordinate 25,992,609 downwards.
TCTGGTAAGTCCCAGACACTCTGGTAAGTCCCCAGACACTCTGGTAAGTCCCAGACACTCTGGTAAGTCCCAGACACTCTGGTAAGTCCCAGACACTCTGGTAAGTCCCAGACACTCTGGTAAACTGTTATTGTAGCAATATTGCATATAATTACGACAACTAGAAATAAAGGTCGTAACTTATTATAATTAAATATCATAATTTTAAAGAAGTTGTCATCATTACTTGGCTCAATATTATACCCAACTAATCTGGTGGCTCTATAGAGCCTTGCAGGATTATATCATCTGGTGGCACTATAGAGCCTTGCAGGATGATATCATCTGGTGGCACTATAGAGCCTTGCAGGATGATCTCATTTGGTGGCACTATAGAGCCTTGCAGGATGATCTCATCTGGTGGCACTATAGAGCCTTGCCGGATCTCATCTGGTGGCACTATAGAGCCTTGCAGGGTGATATCATCTGGTGGCACTATAGAGCCTTGCAGGATGATATCATCTGGTGGCACTATACAGCCTTGCAGGATGATCTCATCTGGTGGCACTATACAGCCTTGCAGGATGATATCATCTGGTGGCACTATACAGCCTTGCAGGATGATCTCATCTGGTGGCACTATAGAGCCTTGCAGGATGCTTTCATCTGGTGGCACTCTAGAGCCTGCAGGATCTCATCTGGTGGCACTATAGAGGCAAGCAGGATGCTCTCATCTGGTGGCACTATAGAACCTCGAATGCAATCCTATAGTGGAACAATAAAGGTTTGGGTGCTGATCTCATCTGATGGCACTGCAGAGCCTCGTATGTTGATCTCATCAGTTGCACTATAGAGACCTGAAAGCTAATATCACCTGGTGGCAGTATATAGACTTGTAAGCTAATCAAGTGACACTGTAGAGACTATCACTAGGTGGCACTGTGGAGACTAATAAGCTAATATCACCTGGTGACTCTATAGAGACCTGTGAGGTAATATCACCTGGTGACTCTATAGAGACCTGTGAGGTAATATCACCTGGTGACTCTATAAAGACTTGTGAGGTAATATCACCTGGTGACTCTATAGAGACCTGTGAGGTAATATCACCTGGTGACTCTATAGAGACCTGTGAGGTAATATCACCTGGTGACTCTATAGAGACCTGTGAGGTAATATCACCTGGTGACTCTATAGAGACCTGTGAGGTAATATCACCTGGTGGTACTATTAAGACATTTACGCTAATATTACCTTGTAACGGGGTCAGAATTAACCTCTCTTACTGGTTAAATGCTGGTCATTATTAAGTAATTCTACAGAGCAGAGTTCTGCTGTGTAACCTTCAGTACCGCTTCTCGAGATCTAAAACATTCGATCGTTTAGATCACGGGCGGAGGACACCTGATATGCTTCACTACAAGCCTCTGAGACGCCGCCACCACCGACTACCGTCTACCCACCGAGGAACTCCCCCAATTGACGGTGAAGTGGGATACCGTCAATTAGGCATAAACCCCGCAAATGGATCCCCAGTTATCAGAATAGTTGGGATAAGATTTACGTTAAGTGTGGAGTGGAATTAAATCAAAGTACAAAGGGATTATATGTGATATTAAATAAATGTTTGCTGGCATACAGAGGGATCCTAGTCCCAAGCATGGCGCTGGACCCCAACAACAGTGTAATATAAACGTTGGGGATCCTAGTCCCAAGCATGGCGCTGGACCCCAACAACGCTGTAATATAAACGTTGGGGCAAATTTCACTAAACACCATAAAATTATAAACAAAATTTATTAAATCAAAGATTATCAAAGAAAATAAAAATACACCCAATCTGAACACTTCCTAACTGAATATTTTCATGAGGCAAATGACTCCAAAAATAATGTGGAGTCTACCACTGTACTTAAGTCAGACAGAACAATTACCTTAAATACCACAGCCAGGCCAGTTGTTCGGCCATGCCTCGGGAGAGACTGACTTAGGCTAGTTGCCAAATTAAGTTGTTACATTCTTGTAGAGCCACTAGTACGCGTAGCGTTTCGGGCAGGTCCCTGGAATACGATCCCCGCCGCGAAGAATCGTTGTTACAACCAAGTACTCATTTTACTGTTGAGTTAAACAGAGGCTACAGTTAACGATTTGCGCCCAGTAAATCCTCCCCGGCCAGGATACGAACCCATGACATAGCGCTCGCGGAGCGCCAGGCGAGTGTCTTACCACTGCACCACGGAGACTGTGAGTTATGATTACTAACTTAAGTCCTGTCCTCGTCACTGAAGGTGACTTATTATTCCAAAACAATTGGGAAATATCGAGATACTTGAGCCGGGCTAATACAATATTTATTTGAACTTGTATTTCACTAATTTATAGCAATTACCAAGCAAGCTGGTAGGTACATATTTACCAAGTAATCGAGATACTTCTTACATATATTCATATTCTTACTATAGTCAAATACTTCTTTGATAACATACGAGACTTATTCTTTATTCCCAAGTGACGTGAATTTTAACATAAGTACTTAACCACGATGGAATATTACTACTAATTCTTTAATACCTGAATTATTCACCTAGTTTGATGACTCGACACAGGGTGCCTGTGGCGCTGCTGTACTCTACATATGAGCTCTAATCCCTCAGGGAAATGACCCTCCCTGACCAGTCAGGTCAACTACCAACTCACTACCAACTTTACAAAGGTCGTATCCTCACTTCTTATGAACGCCAGCTTTAAATGTTAGAACTATGGTCTTTCTATATTAACAGTCCTACTGTTACAACCTGTTGACTCTATAGAGACCTGTAAAGCTAATATCACCTGGTGACTCTATAGAGACCTGTGAGCTAATATCACCTGGTGACTCTATAGAGACCTGTGAGCTAATATCACCTGGTGACTCTATAGAGACCTGTAAAGCTAATATCACCTGGTGACTCTATAGAGACCTGTGAGCTAATATCACCTGGTGACTCTATAGAGACCTGTCAGCTAATATCAACTGGTGACTCTATAGAGACCTGTGAGCTAATATCACCTGGTGACTCTATAGAGACCTGTAAAGCTAATATCACCTGGTGACTCTATAGAGACCTGTGAGCTAATATCACCTGGTGACTCTATAGAGACCTGTCAGCTAATATCACCTGGTGACTCTATAGAGACCTGTGAGCTAATATCACCTGGTGACTCTATAGAGACCTGTGAGCTAATATCACCTGGTGACTCTATATCAGGGGTGGGCAACCTCTGGCACGCGTGCCAAACTTGGCACGCCGATGACTTGTCTCTGGCACGCAAGAGCATAGGTTACCATAAGCTCAGACAAAAAAAAACTACTTTCCTTGGGGTATAAGCTTACATGCCATGACAGTATATGTACGTCCTGGTGGTGAAGAGGTTTGAGCTCTACGAAGCTAAAGAGGTCTCAAGACGTCCTGGTGGTGAAGAGGTTTAAGCTCTACGAAGCTAAAGAGGTCTCAAGACGTCCTGGTGGTGAAGAGGTTTAAGCTCTACGAAGCTAAAGAGGTCTCAAGACGTCCTGGTGGTAAAGAGGTTTAAGCTCTACGAAGCTAAAGAGGTCTCAAGACGTCCTGGTGGTGAAGAGGTTTAAGCTCTACGAAGCTAAAGAGGTCTCAAGACGTCCTGGTGGTAAAGAGGTTTAAGCTCTACGAAGCTAAAGAAGTCTCAAGACGTCCTGGTGGTGAAGAGGTTTAAGCTCTACGAAGCTAAAGAGGTCTCAAGACGTCCTGGTGGTGAAGAGGTTTGAGCTCTACGAAGCTAAAGAGGTCTCAAGACGTCCTGGTGGTGAAGAGGTTTAAGCTCTACGAAGCTAAAGAGGTCTCAAGACGTCCTGGTGGTGAAGAGGTTTGAGCTCTACGAAGCTAAAGAGGTCTCAAGACGTCCTGGTGGTGAAGAGGTTTAAGCTCTACGAAGCTAAAGAGGTCTCAAGACGTCCTGGTGGTGAAGAGGTTTAAGCTCTACGAAGCTAAAGAGGTCTCAAGACGTCCTGGTGGTGAAGAGGTTTAAGCTCTACGAAGCTAAAGAGGTCTCAAGACGTCCTGGTGGTGAAGAGGTTTAAGCTCTACGAAGCTAAAGAGGTCTCAAGACGTCCTGGTGGTGAAGAGGTTTGAGCTCTACGAAGCTAAAGAGGTCTCAAGACGTCCTGGTGGTGAAGAGGTTTGAGCTCTACGAAGCTAAAGAGGTCTCAAGACGTCCTGGTGGTGAAGAGGTTTAAGCTCTACGAAGCTAAAGAGGTCTCAAGACGTCCTGGTGGTGAAGAGGTTTAAGCTCTACGAAGCTAAAGAGGTCTCAAGACGTCCTGGTGGTGAAGAGGTTTAAGCTCTACGAAGCTAAAGAGGTCTCAAGACGTCCTGGTGGTGAAGAGGTTTAAGCTCTACGAAGCTAAAGAGGTCTCAAGAAAAAGAAGTTGATCTTGTTGCCATAGTTACCTTCTTTTTTTACGTCATCGATCATGCTGATGTATGATGATTCCCCTCTATTTACTTTGGCTCATATTTTATGTAATAAGCCTTTCTAACCTAAAGGCTCCACCCATAACCATAGTGTACACTGACAATCATATCTGTGAAGACAAAATACGCCATGTCTGCCCACCTTTACAAATTAATTTCGTAAACTTTGAATTTAAACCCCCACAACATCTCCCCCCCCCCTAAACCTTATGTGTTTGAATGCCGCCCGACTTCAGTTTGACGCATATTAATTAAACTCACTTTACTATCTAAATCTAAAGCATCTTCACCTTCGGAAGCTAAAGAAAGATAAGAATTCTTATGCTCTCCCCTTCTCTCCATTGACGACCGTAATATAACCAGTGAAATCAACAGTCCCCCACCCCCATGAAGTCCCCGTCATGAACACATGTTCAGACGATCTCAGACTCGTAACTCTCTCTCACAGTCTTGCTTCGTAGTGTTTCTCACAGTTGCTCACTTGCCTCCTCCCCGAGAAGAAGGTCAGTACTTCATCTCCAGGTGAAAATTATTCCCCTTATAAATCCATAACTTTGTGAAACTCAATATCATTGTAAGAATAGTCTTAATCCTTAAATTCACACGTACTCGCTCGCCTGCTCCCTAAGAACAGAGCTGACATAAGCAAGATGTCACCGACTCAACGATGTTTCGCCGCAATACACCACACAAACACACAAAAACGGGTTTTGTCTATGGAACCAAGTGAAGTCTTATAAACTCTTGGCATAAGTACTCAATGTCTAGGAAGTAGTGTCTGTGACAAGCGGCTGCGGGTGTTGTTTCTGGAATTATGTAAAATAAAGAAAACCTTCTAATTTTCATAAAAGAAAAAAAAATCCTCTGAAGATTTTTATAATGTTCATTGTCTCGTCACGCTTACCTCAAACATTGCCTTATTAAACTTATTGATTGGTATTAGAATAAACGTACGTATACTTTACTACAAAGTTTGTGTGTGCTATAATATTAACAGGAAATAAATAATTCTTTAAATACTCGCGTTTCAGTAGAAGTAGGCTAATTCATTTCTCGTCACTGCACTTCACAACGACAACACAATCCGTTATCATTGCTATTCATTGGAGTTACTCATCATATACTATTTTGACTTACTTTTGATCTTCCTTCTCTTCCATGCATATCAATATATTACTTATTTTAATTTCATGCCCTCTACAGAGTGTACAGAATGACACCACCAGCTAAGAAACGATGTGTCAAATGAAGAGGATATTAGTGATTTTAAGGAATACTGGACTGAAAAGTTTGGCATGATTAAGAAGGATGATATAGCTTTATGCATTTTCTGTTCTGACACAGTTGTTTGTAGAACTTCTTCTGTAAAGAGACATTTTGAAAATGTTCATAAGAACTTAAGCAATAAAACTGAGGAGGAACAAAGAGAATTAATTTCTCGTGAACTGAGCAAGACAAAAACACAAGCTGAAACTTTTATGAATTATATTTCAGGTAGGTCTAGTTCCAACTTAGTTGCTGCTAGTTTTGAAGTTTCAAAAGTTATTGCCCAACACGGAAAGCCTCTCTGTGATGGGGAGTATATTAAAGAAGCTTGGCTAGAATGTGCACCTTTTCTTTTTCACAACTTTTCAGAAAAGAAAAAGATTATTCAGCGCATTAAAGATTTGCCTGTGAGTAGGAAAACAGTTAAGGATAGGATACTTAAGTTGAAAAGAAATACAGCTGAACAATTGACAAAAGATTTGTCTTCATGCAAGTTTTTTTCTATTTGTGTTGATGAAAGTACAGACATTACATCATCAGCTAGGCTAGCCATATATTCTAGATTTTGTAGGGGTGATGAAGTATGTGAAGAGATGGTTGCTCTTGCATCACTACCTGAGCGTACTATCGGGGCTGAAATGTGTAAAACAGTTGTGAACGAATTCTCTACTCGGCAAATTGACATTTCAAAAGTAGTATCCGTCACAACAGCTGGTGCCCCAAACATGACTGGTGAGAAGGCAGGATTTGTAAATCTGTTTGCAAAAAGTGTTGGTCATCCACTGATTGGCTTCCATTGCATCATACATGAGGAGGCTTTATGTGCAAAAGTTGGCCTAAAGCAACTGCAAGAAGTGATGCAAACAGTTACCAAGGTTGTTAATTACATTTGTGGTCGGCCTTTAAATAAAAGACAATTTCAAACTCTACTGGATGAGGTAGAATCTGTGTATAAAGGACTGAAAATGTACAACCATGTTCGTTGGCTTAGCAGAGGCTTGGTTCTGAAACGATTTATTGAATGCTTAGATGAGATAAAGCTCTATTTGAACGACCAACAAGTGTCACCATGAATTTTCTGACATCGTTTGGGTTTGTAAACTGATGTTTTTTGCAGATTTTTGTGAACATTTAAATGAATTGAATATTAAGTTACGGGGCTCTGGTAAGACACTTAATGTTATGTTTTGTTACATAAAAGCTTTTGAAATGAAGCTTAAAGTTTTTAAGAGGGATGTAGATAATGAGAGATTTAGATACTTTCCAAACCTAAAGAGGTACATCAGTGATCTAAAAGATGACAGAACAGACCACAAATGTCTTCAAAAGCTGTTTGTAAACATTATCGAGTCAACAGTTTGGCAGTTCTCTACAAGATTTGCCAAATTCAGAGAACTGGAAGACACAGTAAAGTTCATCAAGTTTCCAGACAGCATCAAAATGGATGAACTAAACTTGCACATGTTTTCATGGATAGACATGGATGATTTTGAGATGCAGTTGATTGAATTTCAGAGTAGCTCAATTTGGAAGCAGAAATTTGTTGACCTTAGAGTTGACTTGGAAAATATTGAAAGAGAGAGATTAGAGATGAAAGTAACAAAGAGAAATGCGGAAAACGAAGTATTAAGGACTTGGAATACTATTCCAGAAAATTATGTCTCTTTAAAAAGCCTTGCAACAGCATTGCTAACCATGTTTTGGTCTACATATGCTTGCGAATCTTTGTTCTCAATTATGAACTTTGTTAAGTCTCGTAACAGGAGTAGCATGACAGATGAAACTAGCGCTGCATGCATATCTCTCAATGTTACTAAATATAAACCCGATGTAAAATCTCTGTCATCAGTTATGCAGCAGCAGAAGTCTCACTGACAGTATATAAAAGGAGTCAACAAGTTTTTTATCTGTTGTATTCTATTAAAGTCACAAAAGCTTAAAGACTGTTGAAATGTACTTCTGAAGGTTAAATAATTTTTTTCTGTTTTTTTTTTATTCTATGTTTTACTGCACTGAGGTAATTTATTATTTTTTCGTTTAAAAAGTTCTTAAGAGATACCAAATATGTTCTAAAAAAAAATGGTGGCACGTGGAAAAAGTTTGTGTCAGAGTCTTGGCTGATTTTGGCGCGCACTCTCAAAAAGGTTGCCCACCCCTGCTCTATAGAGACCTGTAAGCTAATATCACCTGGTGGCTCTATAGAGACCTGTAAGCTAATATCACCTGGTGCTCTATAGAGACCTGTAAGCTAATATCACCTGGTGGCTCTATAGAGACCTGTAAGCTAATATCACCTGGTGGCTCTATAGAGACCTGTAAGCTAATATCACCTGGTGGCTCTATAGAGACCTGTAAGCTAATATCACCTGGTGGCTCTATAGAGACCTGTAAGCTAATATCACCTGGTGGCTCTATAGAGACCTGTAAGCTAATATCACCTGGTGACTCTATAGAGACCTGTAAGCTAATATCACCTGGTGGCTCTATAGAGACCTGTAAGCTAATATCACCTGGTGACTCTATAGAGACCTGTAAGCTAATATCACCTGGTGACTCTATAGAGACCTGTCAGCTAATATCACCTGGTGACTCTATAGAGACCTGTGAGCAAATATCACCTGGTGACTCTATATCAGGGGTGGGCAACCTCTGGCACGCGTGCCAAACTTGGCACGCCGATGACTTGTCTCTGGCACGCAAGAGCATAGGTTACCCTAAGCTCAGACAAAAAAAAACTACTTTCCTTGGGGTATAAGCTTACATGCCATGACAGTATATGTACGTCCTGGTGGTGAAGAGGTTTAAGCTCTACGAAGCTAAAGAGGTCTCAAGACGTCCTGGTGGTGAAGAGGTTTAAGCTCTACGAAGCTAAAGAGGTCTCAAGACGTCCTGGTGGTGAAGAGGTTTAAGCTCTACGAAGCTAAAGAGGTCTCAAGACGTCCTGGTGGTGAAGAGGTTTAAGCTCTACGAAGCTAAAGAGGTCTCAAGACGTCCTGGTGGTGAAGAGGTTTAAGCTCTACGAAGCTAAAGAGGTCTCAAGACGTCCTGGTGGTAAAGAGGTTTGAGCTCTACGAAGCTAAAGAGGTCTCAAGACGTCCTGGTGGTGAAGAGGTTTAAGCTCTACGAAGCTAAAGAGGTCTCAAGACGTCCTGGTGGTGAAGAGGTTTAAGCTCTACGAAGCTAAAGAGGTCTCAAGACGTCCTGGTGGTAAAGAGGTTTAAGCTCTACGAAGCTAAAGAGGTCTCAAGACGTCCTGGTGGTGAAGAGGTTTAAGCTCTACGAAGCTAAAGAGGTCTCAAGACGTCCTGGTGGTGAAGAGGTTTAAGCTCTACGAAGCTAAAGAGGTCTCAAGACGTCCTGGTGGTAAAGAGGTTTGAGCTCTACGAAGCTAAAGAGGTCTCAAGACGTCCTGGTGGTGAAGAGGTTTAAGCTCTACGAAGCTAAAGAGGTCTCAAGAAAAAGAAGTTGATCTTGTTGCCATAGTTACCTTCTTTTTTTACGTCATCGATCATGCCGATGTATGATGATTCCCCTCTATTTACTTTGGCTCATATTTTATGTAATAAGCCTTTCTAACCTAAAGGCTCCACCCATAACCATAGTGTACACTGACAATCATATCTGTGAAGACAAAATACGCCATGTCTGCCCACCTTTACAAATTAATTTCGTAAACTTTGAATTTAAACCCCCACAACATCTCCCCCCCCCCCTAAACCTTATGTGTTTGAATGCCGCCCGACTTCAGTTTGACGCATATTAATTAAACTCACTTTACTATCTAAATCTAAAGCATCTTCACCTTCGGAAGCTAAAGAAAGATAAGAATTCTTATGCTCTCCCCTTCTCTCCATTGACGACCGTAATATAACCAGTGAAATCAACAGTCCCCCACCCCCATGAAGTCCCCGTCATGAACACATGTTCAGACGATCTCAGACTCGTAACTCTCTCTCACAGTCTTGCTTCGTAGTGTTTCTCACAGTTGCTCACTTGCCTCCTCCCCGAGAAGAAGGTCAGTACTTCATCTCCAGGTGAAAATTATTCCCCTTATAAATCCATAACTTTGTGAAACTCAATATCATTGTAAGAATAGTCTTAATCCTTAAATTCACACGTACTCGCTCGCCTGCTCCCTAAGAACAGAGCTGACATAAGCAAGATGTCACCGACTCAACGATGTTTCGCCGCAACACACCACACAAACACACAAAAACGGGTTTTGTCGATGGAACCAAATGAAGTCTTATAAACTCTTGGCATAAGTACTCAATGTCTAGGAAGTAGTGTCTGTGACAAGCGGCTGCGGGTGTTGTTTCTGGAATTATGTAAAATAAAGAAAACCTTCTAATTTTCATAAAAGAAAAAAAAATCCTCTGAAGATTTTTATAATGTTCATTGTCTCGTCACGCTTACCTCAAACATTGCCTTATTAAACTTATTGATTGGTATTAGAATAAACGTACGTATACTTTACTACAAAGTTTGTGTGTGCTATAATATTAACAGGAAATAAATAATTCTTTAAATACTCGCGTTTCAGTAGAAGTAGGCTAATTCATTTCTCGTCACTGCACTTCACAACGACAACACAATCCGTTATCATTGCTATTCATTGGAGTTACTCATCATATACTATTTTGACTTACTTTTGATCTTCCTTCTCTTCCATGCATATCAATATATTACTTATTTTAATTTCATGCCCTCTACAGAGTGTACAGAATGACACCACCAGCTAAGAAACGATGTGTCAAATGAAGAGGATATTAGTGATTTTAAGGAATACTGGACTGAAAAGTTTGGCATGATTAAGAAGGATGATATAGCTTTATGCATTTTCTGTTCTGACACAGTTGTTTGTAGAACTTCTTCTGTAAAGAGACATTTTGAAAATGTTCATAAGAACTTAAGCAATAAAACTGAGGAGGAACAAAGAGAATTAATTTCTCGTGAACTGAGCAAGACAAAAACACAAGCTGAAACTTTTATGAATTATATTTCAGGTAGGTCTAGTTCCAACTTAGTTGCTGCTAGTTTTGAAGTTTCAAAAGTTATTGCCCAACACGGAAAGCCTCTCTGTGATGGGGAGTATATTAAAGAAGCTTGGCTAGAATGTGCACCTTTTCTTTTTCACAACTTTTCAGAAAAGAAAAAGATTATTCAGCGCATTAAAGATTTGCCTGTGAGTAGGAAAACAGTTAAGGATAGGATACTTAAGTTGAAAAGAAATACAGCTGAACAATTGACAAAAGATTTGTCTTCATGCAAGTTTTTTTCTATTTGTGTTGATGAAAGTACAGACATTACATCATCAGCTAGGCTAGCCATATATTCTAGATTTTGTAGGGGTGATGAAGTATGTGAAGAGATGGTTGCTCTTGCATCACTACCTGAGCGTACTATCGGGGCTGAAATGTGTAAAACAGTTGTGAACGAATTCTCTACTCGGCAAATTGACATTTCAAAAGTAGTATCCGTCACAACAGCTGGTGCCCCAAACATGACTGGTGAGAAGGCAGGATTTGTAAATCTGTTTGCAAAAAGTGTTGGTCATCCACTGATTGGCTTCCATTGCATCATACATGAGGAGGCTTTATGTGCAAAAGTTGGCCTAAAGCAACTGCAAGAAGTGATGCAAACAGTTACCAAGGTTGTTAATTACATTTGTGGTCAGCCTTTAAATAAAAGACAATTTCAAACTCTACTGGATGAGGTAGAATCTGTGTATAAAGGACTGAAAATGTACCACCATGTTCGTTGGCTTAGCAGAGGCTTGGTTCTGAAACGATTTATTGAATGCTTAGATGAGATAAAGCTCTATTTGAACGACCAACAAGTGTCACCATGAATTTTCTGACATCGTTTGGGTTTGTAAACTGATGTTTTTTGCAGATTTTTGTGAACATTTAAATGAATTGAATATTAAGTTACGGGGCTCTGGTAAGACACTTAATGTTATGTTTTGTTACATAAAAGCTTTTGAAATGAAGCTTAAAGTTTTTAAGAGGGATGTAGATAATGAGAGATTTAGATACTTTCCAAACCTAAAGAGGTACATCAGTGATCTAAAAGATGACAGAACAGACCACAAATGTCTTCAAAAGCTGTTTGTAAACATTATCGAGTCAACAGTTTGGCAGTTCTCTACAAGATTTGCCAAATTCAGAGAACTGGAAGACACAGTAAAGTTCATCAAGTTTCCAGACAGCATCAAAATGGATGAACTAAACTTGCACATGTTTTCATGGATAGACATGGATGATTTTGAGATGCAGTTGATTGAATTTCAGAGTAGCTCAATTTGGAAGCAGAAATTTGTTGACCTTAGAGTTGACTTGGAAAATATTGAAAGAGAGAGATTAGAGATGAAAGTAACAAAGAGAAATGCGGAAAACGAAGTATTAAGGACTTGGAATACTATTCCAGAAAATTATGTCTCTTTAAAAAGCCTTGCAACAGCATTGCTAACCATGTTTTGGTCTACATATGCTTGCGAATCTTTGTTCTCAATTATGAACTTTGTTAAGTCTCGTAACAGGAGTAGCATGACAGATGAAACTAGCGCTGCATGCATATCTCTCAATGTTACTAAATATAAACCCGATGTAAAATCTCTGTCATCAGTTATGCAGCAGCAGAAGTCTCACTGACAGTATATAAAAGGAGTCAACAAATTTTTTATCTGTTGTATTCTATTAAAGTCACAAAAGCTTAAAGACTGTTGAAATGTACTTCTGAAGGTTAAATAATTTTTTTCTGTTTTTTTTTATTCTATGTTTTACTGCACTGAGGCAATTTATTATTTTTTCGTTTAAAAAGTTCTTAAGAGATACCAAATATGTTCTAAAAAAAAATGGTGGCACGTGGAAAAAGTTTGTGTCAGAGTCTTGGCTGATTTTGGCGCGCACTCTCAAAAAGGTTGCCCACCCCTGCTCTATAGAGACCTGTAAGCTAATATCACCTGGTGGCTCTATAGAGACCTGTAAGCTAATATCACCTGGTGCTCTATAGAGACCTGTAAGCTAATATCACCTGGTGGCTCTATAGAGACCTGTAAGCTAATATCACCTGGTGGCTCTATAGAGACCTGTAAGCTAATATCACCTGGTGGCTCTATAGAGACCTGTAAGCTAATATCACCTGGTGGCTCTATAGAGACCTGTAAGCTAATATCACCTGGTGGCTCTATAGAGACCTGTAAGCTAATATCACCTGGTGACTCTATAGAGACCTGTAAGCTAATATCACCTGGTGGCTCTATAGAGACCTGTAAGCTAATATCACCTGGTGACTCTATAGAGACCTGTAAGCTAATATCACCTGGTGACTCTATAGAGACCTGTCAGCTAATATCACCTGGTGACTCTATAGAGACCTGTGAGCTAATATCACCTGGTGACTCTATATCAGGGGTGGGCAACCTCTGGCACGCGTGCCAAACTTGGCACGCCGATGACTTGTCTCTGGCACGCAAGAGCATAGGTTACCCTAAGCTCAGACAAAAAAAAACTACTTTCCTTGGGGTATAAGCTTACATGCCATGACAGTATATGTACGTCCTGGTGGTGAAGAGGTTTAAGCTCTACGAAGCTAAAGAGGTCTCAAGACGTCCTGGTGGTGAAGAGGTTTAAGCTCTACGAAGCTAAAGAGGTCTCAAGACGTCCTGGTGGTGAAGAGGTTTAAGCTCTACGAAGCTAAAGAGGTCTCAAGACGTCCTGGTGGTGAAGAGGTTTAAGCTCTACGAAGCTAAAGAGGTCTCAAGACGTCCTGGTGGTGAAGAGGTTTAAGCTCTACGAAGCTAAAGAGGTCTCAAGACGTCCTGGTGGTAAAGAGGTTTGAGCTCTACGAAGCTAAAGAGGTCTCAAGACGTCCTGGTGGTGAAGAGGTTTAAGCTCTACGAAGCTAAAGAGGTCTCAAGACGTCCTGGTGGTGAAGAGGTTTAAGCTCTACGAAGCAAAAGAGGTCTCAAGACGTCCTGGTGGTAAAGAGGTTTAAGCTCTACGAAGCTAAAGAGGTCTCAAGACGTCCTGGTGGTGAAGAGGTTTAAGCTCTACGAAGCTAAAGAGGTCTCAAGACGTCCTGGTGGTGAAGAGGTTTAAGCTCTACGAAGCTAAAGAGGTCTCAAGACGTCCTGGTGGTAAAGAGGTTTGAGCTCTACGAAGCTAAAGAGGTCTCAAGACGTCCTGGTGGTGAAGAGGTTTAAGCTCTACGAAGCTAAAGAGGTCTCAAGAAAAAGAAGTTGATCTTGTTGCCATAGTTACCTTCTTTTTTTACGTCATCGATCATGCCGATGTATGATGATTCCCCTCTATTTACTTTGGCTCATATTTTATGTAATAAGCCTTTCTAACCTAAAGGCTCCATCCATAACCATAGTGTACACTGACAATCATATCTGTGAAGACAAAATACGCCATGTCTGCCCACCTTTACAAATTAATTTCGTAAACTTTGAATTTAAACCCCCACAACATCTCCCCCCCCCCCCTAAACCTTATGTGTTTGAATGCCGCCCGACTTCAGTTTGACGCATATTAATTAAACTCACTTTACTATCTAAATCTAAAGCATCTTCACCTTCGGAAGCTAAAGAAAGATAAGAATTCTTATGCTCTCCCCTTCTCTCCATTGACGACCGTAATATAACCAGTGAAATCAACAGTCCCCCACCCCCATGAAGTCCCCGTCATGAACACATGTTCAGACGATCTCAGACTCGTAACTCTCTCTCACAGTCTTGCTTCGTAGTGTTTCTCACAGTTGCTCACTTGCCTCCTCCCCGAGAAGAAGGTCAGTACTTCATTTCCAGGTGAAAATTATTCCCCTTATAAATCCATAACTTTGTGAAACTCAATATCATTGTAAGAATAGTCTTAATCCTTAAATTCACACGTACTCGCTCGCCTGCTCCCTAAGAACAGAGCTGACATAAGCAAGATGTCACCGACTCAACGATGTTTCGCCGCAACACACCACACAAAAACGGGTTTTGTCGATGGAACCAAATGAAGTCTTATAAACTCTTGGCATAAGTACTCAATGTCTAGGAAGTAGTGTCTGTGACAAGCGGCTGCGGGTGTTGTTTCTGGAATTATGTAAAATAAAGAAAACCTTCTAATTTTCATAAAAGAAAAAAAAATCCTCTGAAGATTTTTATAATGTTCATTGTCTCGTCACGCTTACCTCAAACATTGCCTTATTAAACTTATTGATTGGTATTAGAATAAACGTACGTATACTTTACTACAAAGTTTGTGTGTGCTATAATATTAACAGGAAATAAATAATTCTTTAAATACTCGCGTTTCAGTAGAAGTAGGCTAATTCATTTCTCGTCACTGCACTTCACAACGACAACACAATCCGTTATCATTGCTATTCATTGGAGTTACTCATCATATACTATTTTGACTTACTTTTGATCTTCCTTCTCTTCCATGCATATCAATATATTACTTATTTTAATTTCATGCCCTCTACAGAGTGTACAGAATGACACCACCAGCTAAGAAACGATGTGTCAAATGAAGAGGATATTAGTGATTTTAAGGAATACTGGACTGAAAAGTTTGGCATGATTAAGAAGGATGATATAGCTTTATGCATTTTCTGTTCTGACACAGTTGTTTGTAGAACTTCTTCTGTAAAGAGACATTTTGAAAATGTTCATAAGAACTTAAGCAATAAAACTGAGGAGGAACAAAGAGAATTAATTTCTCGTGAACTGAGCAAGACAAAAACACAAGCTGAAACTTTTATGAATTATATTTCAGGTAGGTCTAGTTCCAACTTAGTTGCTGCTAGTTTTGAAGTTTCAAAAGTTATTGCCCAACACGGAAAGCCTCTCTGTGATGGGGAGTATATTAAAGAAGCTTGGCTAGAATGTGCACCTTTTCTTTTTCACAACTTTTCAGAAAAGAAAAAGATTATTCAGCGCATTAAAGATTTGCCTGTGAGTAGGAAAACAGTTAAGGATAGGATACTTAAGTTGAAAAGAAATACAGCTGAACAATTGACAAAAGATTTGTCTTCATGCAAGTTTTTTTTCTATTTGTGTTGATGAAAGTACAGACATTACATCATCAGCTAGGCTAGCCATATATTCTAGATTTTGTAGGGGTGATGAAGTATGTGAAGAGATGGTTGCTCTTGCATCACTACCTGAGCGTACTATCGGGGCTGAAATGTGTAAAACAGTTGTGAACGAATTCTCTACTCGGCAAATTGACATTTCAAAAGTAGTATCCGTCACAACAGCTGGTGCCCCAAACATGACTGGTGAGAAGGCAGGATTTGTAAATCTGTTTGCAAAAAGTGTTGGTCATCCACTGATTGGCTTCCATTGCATCATACATGAGGAGGCTTTATGTGCAAAAGTTGGCCTAAAGCAACTGCAAGAAGTGATGCAAACAGTTACCAAGGTTGTTAATTACATTTGTGGTCGGCCTTTAAATAAAAGACAATTTCAAACTCTACTGGATGAGGTAGAATCTGTGTATAAAGGACTGAAAATGTACCACCATGTTCGTTGGCTTAGCAGAGGCTTGGTTCTGAAACGATTTATTGAATGCTTAGATGAGATAAAGCTCTATTTGAACGACCAACAAGTGTCACCATGAATTTTCTGACATCGTTTGGGTTTGTAAACTGATGTTTTTTGCAGATTTTTGTGAACATTTAAATGAATTGAATATTAAGTTACGGGGCTCTGGTAAGACACTTAATGTTATGTTTTGTTACATAAAAGCTTTTGAAATGAAGCTTAAAGTTTTTAAGAGGGATGTAGATAATGAGAGATTTAGATACTTTCCAAACCTAAAGAGGTACATCAGTGATCTAAAAGATGACAGAACAGACCACAAATGTCTTCAAAAGCTGTTTGTAAACATTATCGAGTCAACAGTTTGGCAGTTCTCTACAAGATTTGCCAAATTCAGAGAACTGGAAGACACAGTAAAGTTCATCAAGTTTCCAGACAGCATCAAAATGGATGAACTAAACTTGCACATGTTTTCATGGATAGACATGGATGATTTTGAGATGCAGTTGATTGAATTTCAGAGTAGCTCAATTTGGAAGCAGAAATTTGTTGACCTTAGAGTTGACTTGGAAAATATTGAAAGAGAGAGATTAGAGATGAAAGTAACAAAGAGAAATGCGGAAAACGAAGTATTAAGGACTTGGAATACTATTCCAGAAAATTATGTCTCTTTAAAAAGCCTTGCAACAGCATTGCTAACCATGTTTTGGTCTACATATGCTTGCGAATCTTTGTTCTCAATTATGAACTTTGTTAAGTCTCGTAACAGGAGTAGCATGACAGATGAAACTAGCGCTGCATGCATATCTCTCAATGTTACTAAATATAAACCCGATGTAAAATCTCTGTCATCAGTTATGCAGCAGCAGAAGTCTCACTGACAGTATATAAAAGGAGTCAACAAGTTTTTTATCTGTTGTATTCTATTAAAGTCACAAAAGCTTAAAGGCTGTTGAAATGTACTTCTGAAGGTTAAATAATTTTTTTCTGTTTTTTTTTTATTCTATGTTTTACTGCACTGAGGCAATTTATTATTTTTTCGTTTAAAAAGTTCTTAAGAGATACCAAATATGTTCTAAAAAAAAATGGTGGCACGTGGAAAAAGTTTGTGTCAGAGTCTTGGCTGATTTTGGCGCGCACTCTCAAAAAGGTTGCCCACCCCTGCTCTATAGAGACCTGTAAGCTAATATCACCTGGTGGCTCTATAGAGACCTGTAAGCTAATATCACCTGGTGGCTCTATAGAGACCTGTAAGCTAATATCACCTGGTGGCTCTATAGAGACCTGTAAGCTAATATCACCTGGTGGCTCTATAGAGACCTGTAAGCTAATATCACCTGGTGGCTCTATAGAGACCTGTAAGCTAATATCACCTGGTGGCTCTATAGAGACCTGTAAGCTAATATCACCTGGTGGCTCTATAGAGACCTGTAAGCTAATATCACCTGGTGGCTCTATAGAGACCTGTAAGCTAATATCACCTGGTGGCTCTATAAAGACCTGTAAGCTAATATCACCTGGTGGCTCTATAAAGACCTGTAAGCTAATATCACCTGGTGGCTCTATAGAGACCTGTAAGCTAATATCACCTGGTGGCTCTATAGAGACCTGTAAGCTAATATCACCTGGTGGCTCTATAAAGACCTGTAAGCTAATATCACCTGGTGGCTCTATAAAGACCTGTAAGCTAATATCACCTGGTGGCTCTATAGAGACCTGTAAGCTAATATCACCTGGTGGCTCTATAGAGACCTGTAAGCTAATATCACCTGGTGGCTCTATAAAGACCTGTAAGCTAATATCACCTGGTGGCTCTATAGAGACCTGTAAGCTAATATCACCTGGTGGCTCTATAGAGACCTGTAAGCTAATATCACCTGGTGACTCTATAGAGACCTGTAAGCTAATATCACCTGGTGGCTCTATAGAGACCTGTAAGCTAATATCACCTGGTGGCTCTATAGAGACCTGTAAGCTAATATCACCTGGTGGCTCTATAGAGACCTGTAAGCTAATATCACCTGGTGACTCTATAGAGACCTGTAAGCTAATATCACCTGATGGCTCTATAGAGACCTGTAAGCTAATATCACCTGGTGGCTCTATAAAGACCTGTAAGCTAATATCACCTGGTGGCTCTATAGAGACCTGTAAGCTAATATCACCTGGTGGCTCTATAGAGACCTGTAAGCTAATATCACCTGGTGACTCTATAGAGACCTGTAAGCAAATATCACCTGGTGGCTCTATAAAGACCTGTAAGCTAATATCACCTGGTGGCTCTATAGAGACCTGTAAGCTAATATCACCTGGTGGCTCTATAAAGACCTGTAAGCTAATATCACCTGGTGGCTCTATAAAGACCTGTAAGCTAATATCACCTGGTGGCTCTATAAAGACCTGTAAGCTAATATCACCTGGTGGCTCTATAAAGACCTGTAAGCTAATATCACCTGGTGGCTCTATAAAGACCTGTAAGCTAATATCACCTGGTGGCTCTATAAAGACCTGTAAGCTAATATCACCTGATGACTCTATAGAGACCTGTAAACTAATATCACCTGGTGGCTCTATAAAGACCTGTAAGCTAATATCACCTGATGACTCTATAGAGACCTGTAAGCTAATATCACCTGGTGGCTCTATAAAGACCTGTAAGCTAATATCACCTGGTGGCTCTATAAAGACCTGTAAGCTAATATCACCTGGTGGCTCTATAAAGACCTGTAAGCTAATATCACCTGGTGGCTCTATAGAGACCTGTAAGCTAATATCACCTGGTGGCTCTATAAAGACCTGTAAGCTAATATCACCTGGTGGCTCTATAAAGACCTGTAAGCTGATATCACCTGGTGGCTCTATAAAGGCCTGTAAGCTAATATCACCTGGTGGCTCTATAGAGACCTGTAAGCTAATATCACCTGGTGGCTCTATAAAGACCTGTAATCTAATATCACCTGGTGGCTCTATAAAGACCTGTAAGCTAATATCACCTGGTGGCTCTATAGAGACCTGTAAGCTAATATCACCTGGTGGCTCTATAGAGACCTGTAAGCTAATATCACCTGGTGGCTCTATAATGACCTGTAAGCTAATATCACCTGGTGGCTCTATAGAGACCTGTAAGCTAATATCACCTGGTGGCTCTATAAAGACCTGTAAGCTAATATCACCTGGTGGCTCTATAAAGACCTGTAAGCTAATATCACCTGGTGGCTCTATAGAGACCTGTAAGCTAATATCACCTGGTGGCTCTATAAAGACCTGTAAGCTAATATCACCTGGTGGCTCTATAAAGACCTGTAAGCTAATATCACCTGGTGGCTCTATAAAGACCTGTAAGCTAATATCACCTGGTGGCTCTATAAAGACCTGTAAGCTAATATCACCTGGTGGCTCTATAAAGACCTGTAAGCTAATATCACCTGATGACTCTATAGAGACTTGTAAGCTAATATCACCTGATGACTCTATAGAGACCTGTAAGCTAATATAGTATTAACTTAAAAGATATAAGCTAATACAACCTAACGTAGTATACCATACAAATTGAACAGATCGAATACTAATGACGCGAAATGGATAACAAAGGAACTGAAGAACCTTATAGATAGAAAGGGAGCGTGGTACAAAAGGATTAGGAATGGGGAAGTCAGTTTAGAACAAGAATTCGTCCAACTGGTTAGAAATGTTAAAAAAAGAAATAAGGAGGGCAAAAAGAAGTTATGAAGTTCGCATAGCAGGGCAAGCAAAGACAAATCCTAAAGGTTTTTTTCAGTTATATCAAAGACTAGAGAAAGAATAGGTCCATTAAAAACTGATAAAGGCTAGATAACTGATATTGACAATGAGATGTGGAGTATTTTTAATAAATATCTGATCTGTGTATTTACTGAAGAAGAACTGAACATTATGCCCCTCAGTCGAACAAGTCTATGTGGGTGGGGACGAGGACAGGTTGACTAGTTTAGCAGTTACCAGGGAGGATGTTATAAATAAATAGTGAAGCTCATGCCAAACAAATCCCCAGGGCCAGACGAAGTGTTTGCCAGGGTGCTTAAAGAAGGCAATGAGCAGCTCTGCGAGGCATTGTCTACCATATTTAGTAAATCATTAGCACAGGCAGAGTGCCAGAGTCGTGGAAGGTTGCTAATGTGGTGCCAACTTTCAAAGAAGGAGATAGATTACTTGCATGTAACTATCGGCCAATTAGCTTAACGTCTATTGTAGGAAAGTTACTTGAGTCGATAATTGCAAATACCATTCGTCTTCATCTTGAAAAGCATAAATTAATAAAGATTCACAACATGGTTTTACAAATGGCCGTTCATGTTTAACAAACTTGCTGTCATTTTATTCCAGCATAGTTGAGGCAGTTGATAGTGGTAAGGATTGTGATGTTGTGTACCTTGACTTCAGCAAAGCTTTTGATACAGTGCCACATGAAAGACTGATTAAAAAGATAGAGGCTCACGGTATTGGGGGTGCTATATTAAGCTGGATTAGGGCATGGCTATACCAAAGGAAACAGAGAGTTAGTATAAATGGGGTTAAGTCAGAGTGGGAAAATGTTGTAAATGGAATGCCCCAAGGCTCTGTCCTGGGATCTCTGTTATTCATAATATATATATATATATGTCGTACCTAATAGCCAGAACGTACTTCTCAGCCTACTATGCAGGGCCCGATTTGCCTAATAAGCCAAGTTTTCTTGAATTAATATATTTTCTCTATTTTTTTTCTTATGAAATGATAAAGCTACCCATTTCATTATGTATGAGGTCAATTTTTTTTTATTGGAGTTAAAATTAACGTAGATATATGATCGAACCTAACCAACCCTACCTAACCTAACCTAACCTATCTTTATAGGTTAGGTTAGGTTAGGTAGCCGAAAAAGTTAGGTTAGGTTAGGTTAGGTAGGTTAGGTAGTCGAAAAACAATTAATTCATGAAAACTTGGCTTATTAGGCAAATCGGGCCTTGCATAGTAGGCTGAGAAGTACGTTCTGGCTATTAGGTACGACATATATATATATATATATATATATATATATATATATATATATATAACCTACCTTGAGGTTACCTTGAGGTGCTTCCGGGGCTTAGCGTCCCCGCGGCCCGGTCGTCGACCAGGCCTCCTGGTTGCCGGACTGATCAACCAGGCTGTTGGACGCGGCTGCTCGCAGCCTGACGTATGAGTCACAGCCTGGTTGATCATATAAAGATGAATAGGAAAACCAGGGATATACTGAACATCTTGTTTCAGATTCTTTACTTTAAAATGCATAACGTTTCGAATACTTCTCGTATTCACCATCAGATCTAAAAGAAAAACAGAAATCACAATCAAATAACTGGTAAACAAAGAACTCATACTGAATATAATTGCCTATCAAAGAAAGGAAAATGCTTAAAAAACAAAACACTTAAGCGCACTTAAAGTGATCAATTCAAATAAAACTTATTAACAGTCACATAGATAAAAGCTAATTTAAAAATCCATTAAAATTACAAGAGGAATTTTATAACTACTAAAACAAACCCTTCTATTAAACTTACGCGAAGTGATCAGAAGTGAAACTTGATAGCTAACACATAGATACTAAACACTATAAGAAATATTCATATAATGACTACAAATCTACAACAAATGTATATAAAATACAAACAGAATAAACGACAATTATAAAGTACTAACCAAAATCTTATAAAAAACTCAAATATTAAATAAAATTAAATACCAAAAGATGTATTATATATCCTAAATAAAAGATTATATTAATGTACAATGTCAAGACTTGAAATAAGTAAGAAAGGGCAAAGACATGGTAAACTAAACAAAATTATAATAAAATTAAACTACCAAAATAAACTAAAAATCAAATTACAGGGCCTACTGTGCACTATACAGTGTACAATTGAACAGCTGAAAGGTTGCTATTTAACAGAGGCCGCAGCTCCTTTATATATAAGGATTCCATTACTCTCAAATCTGACTGGCCATTCATACAAGTGTCCAGAATTTTAAAATCAGATTCCAGCAGAGAATGATTAAACTCATAACAATGGTTTCTAATCTCCGAAAATACTGGTTTAGACAATGCTGGTTTTATTTTATTATAATTTTGTTTAGTTTACCATGTCTTTGCCTTTTCTTACTTATTTCAAGTCTTGACATTGTGCATTATTATAATCTTTTATTTAGGATATATAATACATTTTTTGGTATTTAATTTTATTTAATATATGAGTTTTTTATAAGATTTTGGTTAGTACATTATAATTGTCGTTTATTCTGTTTATATTTTATATACATTTGTTGTAGAATTGTTGTCATTATAAGAATATTTCTTATAGTGTTTAGTATCTATGTGTTAGCTATCAAGTTTCACTTCTGATCACTTCGCGTAAGTTTAATAGAAGGGTTTGTTTTAGTAGTTATAAAATTCCTCTTGTAATTTTAATGGATTTTTAAATTAGCTTTTATCTATGTGACAATTAAGTTTTATTTGAATTGATCACTTTAAGTGCGCTTAAGTGTTTTGTTTTTTAAGCATTTTCCTTTCTTTGATAGGCAATTATATTCAGTATGAGTTCTTTGTTTACCAGTTATTTGATTGTGATTTCTGTTTTTCTTTTAGATCTGATGATGAATACGAGAAGTATTCGAAACGTAATGTTTTTTAAGGTAAAGATTCTGATACAAGATGTTCAGTATATCCCTGGTTTTCCTATTCATCTTAAAATTAACATTCCCGAAGGGAACATTGATCATATATATATATATGTGTATGTCGTACCTAGTAGCCAGAACGCACTTCTCAGCCTACTATGCAAGGCCCGATTTGCATAATAAGCCAAGTTTTCATGAAATAATTGTTTTTCGACTACCTAACCTACCTAACCTAACCTAACCTAACTTTTTCGGCTACCTAACCTAACCTAACATATAAAGATAGGTTAGGTTAGGTTAGGTAGGGTTGGTTAGGTTCGGTCATATATCTACGTTAATTTTAACTCCAATAAAAAAAATTGACCTTATACGTAATGAAATGGGTAGCTTTATCATTTCATAAGAAAAAAATTAGAGAAAATATATTAATTCAGGAAAACTTGGCTTATCAGGCAAATCAGGCCTTGCTTAGTAGGCCGAGAAGTGCGTTCTGGCTACTAGGTACGACATGTATATATATATATATATATATATATATATATATATATATATATATATATATATATATATATATATATATATATATATGTCGTACCTAGTAGCCAGAACGCACTTCTCAGCCTACTATGCAAGGCCCGATTTGCCAAATAAGCCAAGTTTTCCTGAATTAATTGTTTTTCGTCTACCTAACCTACCTAACCTAACCTAACTTTTTCGGCTACCTAACCTAACCTAACCTATAAAGATAGGTTAGGTTAGGTTAGGTAGGGTTGGTTAGGTTCGGTCATATATCTACGTTAATTTTAACTCCAATAAATTTTTTTTTACCTCATACATAATGAAATGGGTAGCTTTATCATTTCGTAAGAAAAAAATTAGAGAAAATACATTATTTGAGGAAAACTTGGCTTATTAGGCAAATCGGGCCTTTCATAGTAGGCTGAGAAGTGCGTTCTGGCTACTAGGTACGACATATATATATATATATATATATATATATATATATGCGAACAAGCCTGAATGGTCCCCAGGACTATATGCGAATGAAAACTCACACCCCAGAAGTGACTCGAACCCATACTCCCAGAAGCAACGCAACTGGTAACTACAGGGCGCCTTAATCCGCTTGACCATCACGGCCGTCAAAAGGAAGTGATAGCCGAGGCTATTTGAGCCACTTCCCCGACGGCAACTCGGATGGTAATCTTGGGCATAGCATTTCACCAAATCACCTCATTCTTTGGGGCACACGTGAGGAACACAAATGCGAACAAGCCTGAATGGTCCCCAGGACTATATGCGAATGAAAACTCACACCCCAGAAGTGACTCGAACCCATACTCCCAGAAGCAACGCAACTGGTAACTACAGGGCGCCTTAATCCGCTTGACCATCACGGCCGTCAAAAGGAAGTGATAGCCGAGGCTATTTGAGCCACTTCCCCGACGGCAACTCGGATGGTAATCTTGGGCATAGCATTTCACCAAATCACCTCATTCTTTGGGGCACACGTGAGGAACACAAATGCGAACAAGCCTGAATGGTCCCCAGGACTATATGCGAATGAAAACTCACACCCCAGAAGTGACTCGAACCCATACTCCCAGAAGCAACGCAACTGGTAACTACAGGGCGCCTTAATCCGCTTGACCATCACGGCCGTCAAAAGGAAGTGATAGCCGAGGCTATTTGAGCCACTTCCCCGACGGCAAC
The DNA here is from genome assembly GCF_020424385.1 of Procambarus clarkii. Lineage (NCBI taxonomy): Eukaryota > Metazoa > Arthropoda > Malacostraca > Decapoda > Cambaridae > Procambarus > Procambarus clarkii. The sequence goes on along the minus strand of NC_059586.1, from coordinate 25,967,943 downwards.
TCGGATGGTAATCTTGGGCATAGCATTTCACCAAATCACCTCATTCTTTGGGGCACACGTGAGGAACACAAATGCGAACAAGCCTGAATGGTCCCCAGGACTATATGCGAATGAAAACTCACACCCCAGAAGTGACTCGAACCCATACTCCCAGAAGCAACGCAACTGGTAACTACAGGGCGCCTTAATCCGCTTGACCATCACGGCCGTCAAAAGGAAGTGATAGCCGAGGCTATTTGAGCCACTTCCCCGACGGCAACTCGGATGGTAATCTTGGGCATAGCATTTCACCAAATCACCTCATTCTTTGGGGCACACGTGAGGAACACAAATGCGAACAAGCCTGAATGGTCCCCAGGACTATATGCGAATGAAAACTCACACCCCAGAAGTGACTCGAACCCATACTCCCAGAAGCAACGCAACTGGTAACTACAGGGCGCCTTAATCCGCTTGACCATTACGGCCGTCAAAAGGAAGTGATAGCCGAGGCTATTTGAGCCACTTCCCCGACGGCAACTCGGATGGTAATCTTGGGCATAGCATTTCACCAAATCACCTCATTCTTTGGGGCACACGTGAGGAACACAAATGCGAACAAGCCTGAATGGTCCCCAGGACTATATGCGAATGAAAACTCACACCCCAGAAGTGACTCGAACCCATACTCCCAGAAGCAACGCAACTGGTAACTACAGGGCGCCTTAATCCGCTTGACCATCACGGCCGTCAAAAGGAAGTGATAGCCGAGGCTATTTGAGCCACTTCCCCGACGGCAACTCGGATGGTAATCTTGGGCATAGCATTTCACCAAATCACCTCATTCTTTGGGGCACACGTGAGGAACACAAATGCGAACAAGCCTGAATGGTCCCCAGGACTATATGCGAATGAAAACTCACACCCCAGAAGAGACTCGAACCCATACTCCCAGAAGCAACGCAACTGGTAACTACAGGGCGCCTTAATCCGCTTGACCATCACGGCCGTCAAAAGGAAGTGATAGCCGAGGCTATTTGAGCCACTTCCCCGACGGCAACTCGGATGGTAATCTTGGGCATAGCATTTCACCAAATCACCTCATTCTTTGGGGCACACGTGAGGAACACAAATGCGAACAAGCCTGAATGGTCCCCAGGACTATATGCGAATGAAAACTCACACCCCAGAAGTGACTCGAACCCATACTCCCAGAAGCAACGCAACTGGTAACTACAGGGCGCCTTAATCCGCTTGACCATCACGGCCGTCAAAAGGAAGTGATAGCCGAGGCTATTTGAGCCACTTCCCCGACGGCAACTCGGATGGTAATCTTGGGCATAGCATTTCACCAAATCACCTCATTCTTTGGGGCACACGTGAGGAACACAAATGCGAACAAGCCTGAATGGTCCCCAGGACTATATGCGAATGAAAACTCACACCCCAGAAGTGACTCGAACCCATACTCCCAGAAGCAACGCAACTGGTAACTACAGGGCGCCTTAATCCGCTTGACCATCACGGCCGTCAAAAGGAAGTGATAGCCGAGGCTATTTGAGCCACTTCCCCGACGGCAACTCGGATGGTAATCTTGGGCATAGCATTTCACCAAATCACCTCATTCTTTAGGGCACACGTGAGGAACACAAATGCGAACAAGCCTGAATGGTCCCCAGGACTATATGCGAATGAAAACTCACACCCCAGAAGTGACTCGAACCCATACTCCCAGAAGCAACGCAACTGGTAACTACAGGGCGCCTTAATCCGCTTGACCATCACGGCCGTCAAAAGGAAGTGATAGCCGAGGCTATTTGAGCCACTTCCCCGACGGCAACTCGGATGGTAATCTTGGGCATAGCATTTCACCAAATCACCTCATTCTTTGGGGCACACGTGAGGAACACAAATGCGAACAAGCCTGAATGGTCCCCAGGACTATATGCGAATGAAAACTCACACCCCAGAAGTGACTCGAACCCATACTCCCAGAAGCAACGCAACTGGTAACTACAGGGCGCCTTAATCCGCTTGACCATCACGGCCGTCAAAAGGAAGTGATAGCCGAGGCTATTTGAGCCACTTCCCCGACGGCAACTCGGATGGTAATCTTGGGCATAGCATTTCACCAAATCACCTCATTCTTTGGGGCACACGTGAGGAACACAAATGCGAACAAGCCTGAATGGTCCCCAGGACTATATGCGAATGAAAACTCACACCCCAGAAGTGACTCGAACCCATACTCCCAGAAGCAACGCAACTGGTAACTACAGGGCGCCTTAATCCGCTTGACCATCACGGCCGTCAAAAGGAAGTGATAGCCGAGGCTATTTGAGCCACTTCCCCGACGGCAACTCGGATGGTAATCTTGGGCATAGCATTTCACCAAATCACCTCATTCTTTGGGGCACACGTGAGGAACACAAATGCGAACAAGCCTGAATGGTCCCCAGGACTATATGCGAATGAAAACTCACACCCCAGAAGTGACTCGAACCCATACTCCCAGAAGCAACGCAACTGGTAACTACAGGGCGCCTTAATCCGCTTGACCATCACGGCCGTCAAAAGGAAGTGATAGCCGAGGCTATTTGAGCCACTTCCCCGACGGCAACTCGGATGGTAATCTTGGGCATAGCATTTCACCAAATCACCTCATTCTTTGGGGCACACGTGAGGAACACAAATGCGAACAAGCCTGAATGGTCCCCAGGACTATATGCGAATGAAAACTCACACCCCAGAAGTGACTCGAACCCATACTCCCAGAAGCAACGCAACTGGTAACTACAGGGCGCCTTAATCCGCTTGACCATCACGGCCGTCAAAAGGAAGTGATAGCCGAGGCTATTTGAGCCACTTCCCCGACGGCAACTCGGATGGTAATCTTGGGCATAGCATTTCACCAAATCACCTCATTCTTTGGGGCACACGTGAGGAACACAAATGCGAACAAGCCTGAATGGTCCCCAGGACTATATGCGAATGAAAACTCACACCCCAGAAGTGACTCGAACCCATACTCCCAGAAGCAACGCAACTGGTAACTACAGGGCGCCTTAATCCGCTTGACCATTACGGCCGTCAAAAGGAAGTGATAGCCGAGGCTATTTGAGCCACTTCCCCGACGGCAACTCGGATGGTAATCTTGGGCATAGCATTTCACCAAATCACCTCATTCTTTGGGGCACACGTGAGGAACACAAATGCGAACAAGCCTGAATGGTCCCCAGGACTATATGCGAATGAAAACTCACACCCCAGAAGTGACTCGAACCCATACTCCCAGAAGCAACGCAACTGGTAACTACAGGGCGCCTTAATCCGCTTGACCATCACGGCCGTCAAAAGGAAGTGATAGCCGAGGCTATTTGAGCCACTTCCCCGACGGCAACTCGGATGGTAATCTTGGGCATAGCATTTCACCAAATCACCTCATTCTTTGGGGCACACGTGAGGAACATAAATGCGAACAAGCCTGAATGGTCCCCAGGACTATATGCGAATGAAAACTCACACCCCAGAAGAGACTCGAACCCATACTCCCAGAAGCAACGCAACTGGTAACTACAGGGCGCCTTAATCCGCTTGACCATCACGGCCGTCAAAAGGAAGTGATAGCCGAGGCTATTTGAGCCACTTCCCCGACGGCAACTCGGATGGTAATCTTGGGCATAGCATTTCACCAAATCACCTCATTCTTTGGGGCACACGTGAGGAACACAAATGCGAACAAGCCTGAATGGTCCCCAGGACTATATGCGAATGAAAACTCACACCCCAGAAGTGACTCGAACCCATACTCCCAGAAGCAACGCAACTGGTAACTACAGGGCGCCTTAATCCGCTTGACCATCACGGCCGTCAAAAGGAAGTGATAGCCGAGGCTATTTGAGCCACTTCCCCGACGGCAACTCGGATGGTAATCTTGGGCATAGCATTTCACCAAATCACCTCATTCTTTGGGGCACACGTGAGGAACACAAATGCGAACAAGCCTGAATGGTCCCCAGGACTATATGCGAATGAAAACTCACACCCCAGAAGTGACTCGAACCCATACTCCCAGAAGCAACGCAACTGGTAACTACAGGGCGCCTTAATCCGCTTGACCATCACGGCCGTCAAAAGGAAGTGATAGCCGAGGCTATTTGAGCCACTTCCCCGACGGCAACTCGGATGGTAATCTTGGGCATAGCATTTCACCAAATCACCTCATTCTTTAGGGCACACGTGAGGAACACAAATGCGAACAAGCCTGAATGGTCCCCAGGACTATATGCGAATGAAAACTCACACCCCAGAAGTGACTCGAACCCATACTCCCAGAAGCAACGCAACTGGTAACTACAGGGCGCCTTAATCCGCTTGACCATCACGGCCGTCAAAAGGAAGTGATAGCCGAGGCTATTTGAGCCACTTCCCCGACGGCAACTCGGATGGTAATCTTGGGCATAGCATTTCACCAAATCACCTCATTCTTTGGGGCACACGTGAGGAACACAAATGCGAACAAGCCTGAATGGTCCCCAGGACTATATGCGAATGAAAACTCACACCCCAGAAGTGACTCGAACCCATACTCCCAGAAGCAACGCAACTGGTAACTACAGGGCGCCTTAATCCGCTTGACCATCACGGCCGTCAAAAGGAAGTGATAGCCGAGGCTATTTGAGCCACTTCCCCGACGGCAACTCGGATGGTAATCTTGGGCATAGCATTTCACCAAATCACCTCATTCTTTGGGGCACACGTGAGGAACACAAATGCGAACAAGCCTGAATGGTCCCCAGGACTATATGCGAATGAAAACTCACACCCCAGAAGTGACTCGAACCCATACTCCCAGAAGCAACGCAACTGGTAACTACAGGGCGCCTTAATCCGCTTGACCATCACGGCCGTCAAAAGGAAGTGATAGCCGAGGCTATTTGAGCCACTTCCCCGACGGCAACTCGGATGGTAATCTTGGGCATAGCATTTCACCAAATCACCTCATTCTTTGGGGCACACGTGAGGAACACAAATGCGAACAAGCCTGAATGGTCCCCAGGGAGGACCAGGGAAGCAACCATTGGTTGCTTCTGGGAGTATGGGTTCGAGTCACTTCTGGGGTGTGAGTTTTCATTCGCATATAGTCCTGGGGACCATTCAGGCTTGTTCGCATTTGTGTTCCTCACGTGTGCCCCAAAGAATGAGGTGATTTGGTGAAATGCTATGCCCAAGATTACCATCCGAGTTGCCGTCGGGGAAGTGGCTCAAATAGCCTCGGCTATCACTTCCTTTTGACGGCCGTGATGGTCAAGCGGATTAAGGCGCCCTGTAGTTACCAGTTGCGTTGCTTCTGGGAGTATGGGTTCGAGTCACTTCTGGGGTGTGAGTTTTCATTCGCATATAGTCCTGGGGACCATTCAGGCTTGTTCGCATTTGTGTTCCTCACGTGTGCCCCAAAGAATGAGGTGATTTGGTGAAATGCTATGCCCAAGATTACCATCCGAGTTGCCGTCGGGGAAGTGGCTCAAATAGCCTCGGCTATCACTTCCTTTTGACGGCCGTGATGGTCAAGCGGATTAAGGCGCCCTGTAGTTACCAGTTGCGTTGCTTCTGGGAGTATGGGTTCGAGTCACTTCTGGGGTGTGAGTTTTCATTCGCATATAGTCCTGGGGACCATTCAGGCTTGTTCGCATTTGTGTTCCTCACGTGTGCCCCAAAGAATGAGGTGATTTGGTGAAATGCTATGCCCAAGATTACCATCCGAGTTGCCGTCGGGGAAGTGGCTCAAATAGCCTCGGCTATCACTTCCTTTTGACGGCCGTGATGGTCAAGCGGATTAAGGCGCCCTGTAGTTACCAGTTGCGTTGCTTCTGGGAGTATGGGTTCGAGTCACTTCTGGGGTGTGAGTTTTCATTCGCATATAGTCCTGGGGACCATTCAGGCTTGTTCGCATTTGTGTTCCTCACGTGTGCCCCAAAGAATGAGGTGATTTGGTGAAATGCTATGCCCAAGATTACCATCCGAGTTGCCGTCGGGGAAGTGGCTCAAATAGCCTCGGCTATCACTTCCTTTTGACGGCCGTGATGGTCAAGCGGATTAAGGCGCCCTGTAGTTACCAGTTGCGTTGCTTCTGGGAGTATGGGTTCGAGTCACTTCTGGGGTGTGAGTTTTCATTCGCATATAGTCCTGGGGACCATTCAGGCTTGTTCGCATTTGTGTTCCTCACGTGTGCCCCAAAGAATGAGGTGATTTGGTGAAATGCTATGCCCAAGATTACCATCCGAGTTGCCGTCGGGGAAGTGGCTCAAATAGCCTCGGCTATCACTTCCTTTTGACGGCCGTGATGGTCAAGCGGATTAAGGCGCCCTGTAGTTACCAGTTGCGTTGCTTCTGGGAGTATGGGTTCGAGTCACTTCTGGGGTGTGAGTTTTCATTCGCATATAGTCCTGGGGACCATTCAGGCTTGTTCGCATTTGTGTTCCTCACGTGTGCCCCAAAGAATGAGGTGATTTGGTGAAATGCTATGCCCAAGATTACCATCCGAGTTGCCGTCGGGGAAGTGGCTCAAATAGCCTCGGCTATCACTTCCTTTTGACGGCCGTGATGGTCAAGCGGATTAAGGCGCCCTGTAGTTACCAGTTGCGTTGCTTCTGGGAGTATGGGTTCGAGTCACTTCTGGGGTGTGAGTTTTCATTCGCATATAGTCCTGGGGACCATTCAGGCTTGTTCGCATTTGTGTTCCTCACGTGTGCCCCAAAGAATGAGGTGATTTGGTGAAATGCTATGCCCAAGATTACCATCCGAGTTGCCGTCGGGGAAGTGGCTCAAATAGCCTCGGCTATCACTTCCTTTTGACGGCCGTGATGGTCAAGCGGATTAAGGCGCCCTGTAGTTACCAGTTGCGTTGCTTCTGGGAGTATGGGTTCGAGTCACTTCTGGGGTGTGAGTTTTCATTCGCATATAGTCCTGGGGACCATTCAGGCTTGTTCGCATTTGTGTTCCTCACGTGTGCCCCAAAGAATGAGGTGATTTGGTGAAATGCTATGCCCAAGATTACCATCCGAGTTGCCGTCGGGGAAGTGGCTCAAATAGCCTCGGCTATCACTTCCTTTTGACGGCCGTGATGGTCAAGCGGATTAAGGCGCCCTGTAGTTACCAGTTGCGTTGCTTCTGGGAGTATGGGTTCGAGTCACTTCTGGGGTGTGAGTTTTCATTCGCATATAGTCCTGGGGACCATTCAGGCTTGTTCGCATTTGTGTTCCTCACGTGTGCCCCAAAGAATGAGGTGATTTGGTGAAATGCTATGCCCAAGATTACCATCCGAGTTGCCGTCGGGGAAGTGGCTCAAATAGCCTCGGCTATCACTTCCTTTTGACGGCCGTGATGGTCAAGCGGATTAAGGCGCCCTGTAGTTACCAGTTGCGTTGCTTCTGGGAGTATGGGTTCGAGTCACTTCTGGGGTGTGAGTTTTCATTCGCATATAGTCCTGGGGACCATTCAGGCTTGTTCGCATTTGTGTTCCTCACGTGTGCCCCAAAGAATGAGGTGATTTGGTGAAATGCTATGCCCAAGATTACCATCCGAGTTGCCGTCGGGGAAGTGGCTCAAATAGCCTCGGCTATCACTTCCTTTTGACGGCCGTGATGGTCAAGCGGATTAAGGCGCCCTGTAGTTACCAGTTGCGTTGCTTCTGGGAGTATGGGTTCGAGTCACTTCTGGGGTGTGAGTTTTCATTCGCATATAGTCCTGGGGACCATTCAGGCTTGTTCGCATTTGTGTTCCTCACGTGTGCCCCAAAGAATGAGGTGATTTGGTGAAATGCTATGCCCAAGATTACCATCCGAGTTGCCGTCGGGGAAGTGGCTCAAATAGCCTCGGCTATCACTTCCTTTTGACGGCCGTGATGGTCAAGCGGATTAAGGCGCCCTGTAGTTACCAGTTGCGTTGCTTCTGGGAGTATGGGTTCGAGTCACTTCTGGGGTGTGAGTTTTCATTCGCATATAGTCCTGGGGACCATTCAGGCTTGTTCGCATTTGTGTTCCTCACGTGTGCCCCAAAGAATGAGGTGATTTGGTGAAATGCTATGCCCAAGATTACCATCCGAGTTGCCGTCGGGGAAGTGGCTCAAATAGCCTCGGCTATCACTTCCTTTTGACGGCCGTGATGGTCAAGCGGATTAAGGCGCCCTGTAGTTACCAGTTGCGTTGCTTCTGGGAGTATGGGTTCGAGTCACTTCTGGGGTGTGAGTTTTCATTTATATATATATATATAAATTAAATATATATATATATATATATATATATATATATATATATATATATATATGTCGTACCTAATAGCCAGAACGCACTTCTCAGCCTACTATGCAAGGCCCGATTTGCCTAATAAGCCAAGTTTTCATGAATTAATTGTTTTTCGACTACCTAACCTACCTAACCTAACCTAACCTAACTTTTTTGGCTACCTAACCTAACCTAACCTATAAAGATAGGTTAGGTTAGGTAGGGTTGGTTAGGTTCGGTCATATATCTACGTTAATTTTAACTCCAATAAAAAAAAATTGACCTCATACATAATGAAATGGGTAGCTTTATCATTTCATAAGAAAAAAATTAGAGAAAATATATTAATTCAGGAAAACTTGGCTTATTAGGCAAATCGGGCCTTGCATAGTAGGCTGAGAAGTGCGTTCTGGCTACTAGGTACGACATATATATATATATATATATATATATATATATATATATATATATATATATATATATATATATATGTCGTACCTAGTAGCCAGAACGCACTTCTCAGCCTACTATTCAAGGCCCGATTTGCCTAATAAGCCAAGTTTTCCTGAATTAATATATTTACTATAATTTTTTTCTTATGAAATGATAAAGCTACCCTTTTCTCTATGTATGAGGTCAATTTTTTTTTATTGGAGTTAAAATTAACGTAGATATATGACCGAACCTAACCAACCCTACCTAACCTAACCTAACCTATATTTATAGGTAAGGTTAGGTTAGGTAGCCAAAAAAAGCTAGGTTAGGTTAGGTTAGGTAGGTTAGGTAGACGAAAAAACATTAATTCATGAAAACTTGGCTTATTAGGCAAATCGGGCCTTGAATAGTAGGCTGAGAAGTGCGTTCTGGCTATTAGGTACGACATATATATATATATATATATATATATATATATATATATATATATATATATATATATATATTTATATATATATATATGTTTCATTGAATATGACCGCATATTCTGTATTTATTATTTTCTGGTTTAGGGCTTCTATCCCTCTAACTATTTTCTTAGCATCAGGGCTTAATTGAAATAGGAGTTCTCCAAAACTCATTTTCGTACTTTTAAGGTGAAGAAAAGAAGTGATTTACTATAGAGTGTATTACACTTATTTGTATAATTTGCACGACGTTTCGAACCTCCATGGTTCATTCTCAAGTGAACAGATCTTACAATACTAGTTGATTTTATACCCGCATTAGGTCAGGTGATAATACAATGAAGGTGAAAACATGGGGGGATACATAAGGGATAAACATAGGGGCTGCAGAAGGCTTATTGGCCCATACGAGGCATCTCCTATCTAAACACAAAGATTAATCCAGTGTAATTGGCCTGTTATGTTGGACATTGTCTTCTGTGTTGGCATCGATATGTTCTTGTCTTGTCCTTACTCTCATGGTGGGTAGAGTAAATAGTTCCGTGATTTGGGTGTTCATGGTAGGTCGCTCTATTCTTATGTGAATTGCCTCAAGAATTTGTAATCTTCTTGAATCTTGGGTTTTGTCTATTATGCAAGTATTCTTGTTCAACATTTCTCTTGTTAGAGTAATGTCATGGGCTTGTCTCATGTGATTCCTAGGGGCACCAGATTGAAGATGGCATGTCAAACGCCTCGTCAGCTTGGTCGACGTCATACCTATGTACTTACATTGAAGGTTACATCCTTCGTGGGGGCAAGTGTACATGTATACAACGCTTGACTGCTGTAGAGGGTTCTCCGTCGGCTTCGGGCTGTTTTTGATAAGGAGTTCGGAAGTCTTCTTGGTTTTGTAGAATATTATCAGGTTTATGTTTTGGTTAGGAGTAGTGCTTTTTACTCCTTTACGGATTATTTCTTTCATTATTCTTTCCTCTTTTATATGTTCACTGTGCATGGTTGATTTGTAATATAATTTTATTGGGGGTGTTGTGGTTTCTGTTCTAGGTTCTGAATTATACCAACGGTCCAAGTGTCTTCTTATAGCAGCGTTTATTTCCGCGTTGCTATATCCGTTGTTCACCAATACCTGAGTTACTCTTTCAAACTCTCTACTCACGTTGCTCCATTCAGAGCAGTGGGTAAGCGCTCGACGAATATAAGCATTGAGAACACTGGCTTTGTATCTTTGGGGGCACTCACTTCTACCGTTCAGGCATAATCCTATGTTGGTGGGCTTGGTATATACGTTGGTGCTTAAAGAGGTTCCTGTTTTTGTTATTAGTACATCCAAGAATGGCAGACTGTTATTTTCACTATTTTCATGTGTAAATCGGAGTACTGACTCTCTCTCTAGGTGTCTTTTTAGGTCAATTAGTTCATCTGAGTCTTTTACTATTACGAATATGTCATCTACATAACGGCAGTATACAGTTGGTTTTTGTCTGCTACTGAAGACCCTATCTTCGATGGTTCCCATATAAAAATTAGCAAATAAAACTCCTAAGGGGGAGCCCATTGCTACTCCGTCTATTTGTAAATACATGTCTCCTTGTGGACTGATGAAAGGGGCTTCCTTTGTACATGCTTCGAGAAGACTTTTCAAGTGTGGCTCAGGTATGTCTAATTTGGGGGTGCTCTCGTCTCTGTATACTCTGTCCAGTATCATTCCTATGGTTGTGTCGACTGGGACGTTGGTAAAAAGGGATTCAACGTCCAGGGAAGCGATGATTCCATCGGGCTGGGTAGATTTGATCAATTCTAGGAAATCTGCTGATGATTGTAGACTAAACTTACTTGGAGTGTATGGAGTTAGGAGTTCATTGAGTTTCTTTGCCAGGTGATAAGTTGGGGTTGGTATTTGGCTGATTATAGGGCGTAGTGGGTTACCTGGTTTATGCGTCTTAACATTGCCGTAGGCATATCCTAAGCCATAGTCGCCTTGAAGTTTATTGAAATGCACACTACCTTTCTTTGCGTTGATTGCTGTAATTGTTTTGTTTACTTTCCGCTTAAGGTCTTCTACGGGGTTCCTCGTGATTCGTTGAAATTTGGAGTCGTCACTTAGGATGTCGCTAATTTTGTTCATGTATTCATGGGTAGGAATCAATACATATGCTGCTGTTTTGTCGGCTTTTCTTATTGTTACGTCTTTCAGATTTTTTAGTTGTTTCGCTGCTTCTTTGAGTCGTGGGGTTAAGATTGTAGATGAATATGTTCCTCGTTTTTTCCCTGCTTCTGCAAGTAGTTCAGCTTGAAGTGTGTCAGTGGTGATGACTTTTTTGTTGTCTTCTAGCTTATGGATATCGTCCAGAAGCATTTCGATTTCCAGGCGTTTTTGATGCATCTTTGGTTTAGATAAGAATTGACAATTTAGACCAAGATTTAAGAGGTCTCGTTGGTCCTGGGTAAGATCATAAGAAGTCAGGTTAAAGTAGCCATCTTTAGGACGAGGGATTTTTAGCTGTCCACCGTTTAGGGATGTTAACTTACGGAGTGTCTTTGTTTCTACAAGAGTTTTATGTTGTTGTTTCAGGTTAAATAGCCAAATACCAACCCCAACTTATCACCTGGCAAAGAAACTCAATGAACTCCTAACTCCATACACTCCAAGTAAGTTTAGTCTACAATCATCAGCAGATTTCCTAGAATTGATCAAATCTACCCAGCCCGATGGAATCATCGCTTCCCTGGACGTTGAATCCCTTTTTACCAACGTCCCAGTCGACACAACCATAGGAATGATACTGGACAGAGTATACAGAGACGAGAGCACCCCCAAATTAGACATACCTGAGCCACACTTGAAAAGTCTTCTCGAAGCATGTACAAAGGAAGCCCCTTTCATCAGTCCACAAGGAGACATGTATTTACAAATAGACGGAGTAGCAATGGGCTCCCCCTTAGGAGTTTTATTTGCTAATTTTTATATGGGAACCATCGAAGATAGGGTCTTCAGTAGCAGACAAAAACCAACTGTATACTGCCGTTATGTAGATGACATATTCGTAATAGTAAAAGACTCAGATGAACTAATTGACCTAAAAAGACACCTAGAGAGAGAGTCAGTACTCCGATTTACACATGAAAATAGTGAAAATAACAGTCTGCCATTCTTGGATGTACTAATAACAAAAACAGGAACCTCTTTAAGCACCAACGTATATACCAAGCCCACCAACATAGGATTATGCCTGAACGGTAGAAGTGAGTGCCCCCAAAGATACAAAGCCAGTGTTCTCAATGCTTATATTCGTCGAGCGCTTACCCACTGCTCTGAATGGAGCAACGTGAGTAGAGAGTTTGAAAGAGTAACTCAGGTATTGGTGAACAACGGATATAGCAACGCGGAAATAAACGCTGCTATAAGAAGACACTTGGACCGTTGGTATAATTCAGAACCTAGAACAGAAACCACAACACCCCCAATAAAATTATATTACAAATCAACCATGCACAGTGAACATATAAAAGAGGAAAGAATAATGAAAGAAATAATCCGTAAAGGAGTAAAAAGCACTACTCCTAACCAAAACATAAACCTGATAATATTCTACAAAACCAAGAAGACTTCCGAACTCCTTATCAAAAACAGCCCGAAGCCGACGGAGAACCCTCTACAGCAGTCAAGCGTTGTATACATGTACACTTGCCCCCACGAAGGATGTAACCTTCAATGTAAGTACATAGGTATGACGTCGACCAAGCTGACGAGGCGTTTGACATGCCATCTTCAATCTGGTGCCCCTAGGAATCACATGAGACAAGCCCATGACATTACTCTAACAAGAGAAATGTTGAACAAGAATACTTGCATAATAGACAAAACCCAAGATTCAAGAAGATTACAAATTCTTGAGGCAATTCACATAAGAATAGAGCGACCTACCATGAACACCCAAATCACGGAACTATTTACTCTACCCACCATGAGAGTAAGGACAAGACAAGAACATATCGATGCCAACACAGAAGACAATGTCCAACATAACAGGCCAATTACACTGGATTAATCTTTGTGTTTAGATAGGAGATGCCTCGTATGGGCCAATAAGCCTTCTGCAGCCCCTATGTTTATCCCTTATGTATCCCCCCATGTTTTCACCTTCATTGTATTATCACCTGACCTAATGCGGGTATAAAATCAACTAGTATTGTAAGATCTGTTCACTTGAGAATGAACCATGGAGGTTCGAAACGTCGTGCAAATTATACAAATAAGTGTAATACACTCTATAGTAAATCACTTCTTTTCTTCACCTTAAAAGTACGAAAATGAGTTTTGGAGAACTCCTATTTCAATTAAGCCCTGATGCTAAGAAAATAGTTAGAGGGATAGAAGCCCTAAACCAGAAAATAATAAATACAGAATATGCGGTCATATTCAATGAAACATATACATATATATATATATATATATATATATATATATATATATATATATATATATATATATATATATATATATATATATATATATATATATATATATATATATATATATATATATATATATATATATATATATATATATATATATATATATATATATATATATATATATATATATATATATATATATATATATATATATATATATATATATATATATATATATATATATATATATTATTAAATATGACCGAAAAAGTAAGATTAATAATTCTAACACGAATTTTCTCAATCTTTCTTACATTTTTTTCACTGTTGATGGTAATTGAAAAATCGGTTCTCCAAAATTCATTTTTATTTCTAGTCTGACGCGACACTTGAACGCGTTTCATAATAACTTATTACATTTTCAAAAACTTTAGTTTACACACATACTACTATAACCTGCAAACACTAAACAGAGTTCTACTATGCTATCATTTAAACAGCTTTCATCTTATATTCCCGCATTTGGGTGAGGTGATATGTTACAATAGTTTTGGATGAGGTGAACAAAACTTTCAACACAAGATAGAGCAGACTTTCAACACAAGACAGGACACGGTGCAATGGGTATAAATTGGGTAAATTAAAGGGAAGAATGGAAGTAACTGCGAATCTTGCAAACGCCATGAAATCCGGACTCCACCTGCCAAAGACTATTGGGGAATACAAACCTGGGTATGCGTATGGAAATGTCAAGACACACAAGCCTGGAAACCCACTTCAGCCAATCATCAGCCAGATACCCACACCCACGTACAGACTGGCAAAGCGACTCAAACGGCTTGCTGACCCCTTATGTCCCTTGCGCCTTTAGCCTGAAGTCTCCAAAGAAATTTGTTGACTTGCTGCGGGGAACACGGGCCGCATGGATAAGAGCCTCGTTGGACGTAGAATCACAGTTTACCAACGTACCTGTGGATGAAACAATCGGAATAATAGCGGACAGAGTGTATCGTGATCCGGCCTGTACTCCTCTTGACATACCAGAAAACATTCTAAGGAAACTACTCCAAGCTTGTACTAAAGAGGCAACCTTCTTGAGCCCGGATGGGCACATGTATAAGCAAGTAGATGGGGGTTGCCATGGGTTCTCCCCTAGGTGTCCTGTTTGCGAACTTCTACATGGGTACCATCGAACAGAAGGTCTTAGTCGACATGAACTTGAAACCGGGCATATACTGCAGGTATGTTGACGACATTTTTACACAGGTACCAAATGTCAGACATCTGCAGGAGCTGAAGGAGGCATTTGAGCGGAATTCTGTGTTGCGTTTCACTTACGAGATGGAGAAGGATGGGAAGCTGCCCTTTCTTGATGTAACAGTCATGGAAAGGACGGAGGTTTCCACACTGCAGTCTACACTAAGGAAACAAACATAGGAATGTGCCTCAATGCCAACAGTGACTGCCCAGACATGTACAAGAGGAGTGTTGTTAACGCTACTGTCGACCGTGCTCTCAGCCACAGCTCAGGATGGAAGCAAGTCGATGAAGAACTCTGTAGGGTAAGGCAGGTCCTAGTCAACAACGGCTTCTCCAATGGTTTCGTTGAAGACATCATAAGCAGGAAGGTGAAACGCCATGCAACCTCTGAAGAGACAACTAACACAACACCTGTACCCCCTATTAGACTATTTTACAGGAACTTCTTTTCCATAGTTCATAAAACGGAGGAAAGGGTTCTGTAAGATATTGTTAATAGGAACGTTATCCCTACAGACAAAAATCAGAAGATACAATTGACGATTTACTATAAAACCAGAAAAACGGCCAACTTACTCCTGAGAAACTCTCCAGACACAAAGCAGAACGCTTTAAAAGAGACCAACGTCGTCTATGCCTTCAAATGCCTACTTAGGACTGTAAGCCTCAAAGAACTCAGTATATAGGCAAGACAACAACATCTCTTTCCAGGCGATTAACGATGCATAAGCAACAGGGCTCCATTAAGGAACATATAATCTCTTCCCACAACCAGACCATCACCAGAGAAGTCTTAACAAACAACACAGAAATCATCGATAGATACAGCGATAGCAGGCGGCTTGACATCTGCGAGGCACTACACATCAAGAAGTCAACACCAGCAATCAACAGCCAATTAATGCACAACTATATTCTACCCACTTCAAGACTCCGCACCAATATAGAAGCATCAAGAATTATGGGCCAATAGGCCCTTTGCAGTTACTTCCATTCTTCCCTTTAATTTACCCAATTTATACCCATTGCACCGTGTTCTGTCTTGTGTTGAAAGTTTTGTTCACCTCATCCAAAACTGTTGTAACATATCACCTCACCCAAATGCGGGTATATAAGATGAAAGCTGTTTAAATGATAGCATAGTAGAACTCTGTTTAGTGTTTGCAGGTTATAGTTGTATGTGTGTAAACTAAAGTCTTTGAAAATGTAATAAGTTATTACGAAACGCGTTCAAGTGTCGCGTCAGACTAGAAATAAAAATGAATTTTGGAGAATTGATTTTTCAATTACCATCGACAGTGAAAAGAAACATAAGAAATATTGAGAAAATTCGTGTTAGAATTATTAATCTTACTTTTTCGGTCATATTTAATAATATATGTTTACAAGAAAGACTGCTACCAAAATATACTAATATCTATATATGCATTATATATATATATATATATATATTAGTATATTTTGGTAGCAGTCTTTCCTGTAGACATATATTATTAAATATGACCGAAAAAGTAAGATTAATAATTCTAACACGAATTTTCTCAATCTTTCGTACATTATGCTTCACTGTTGGAGGTAAATCAAAAATCACTTCTCCAAAATTCATTTTTATTTCTAGTCTGACGCGACACGGGCGCGTTTCGTAAAACTTATTACATTTTCAAAGACTTCACAAATACACAACTGATTAGAACTTGCGTTTCCCTGATTTTATATCTACATTTGAGTGAGGTGGGAAGGGTGATGTGGCATTACATTTGAGTGAGGTGGGAAGGATGATGTGGCATTAACACAAGACAGAACACTAGAGGATATTAATAGGGTATTAAAAGTATCAACACAAGACAGAACAGAAACAATGGGTATTGAATAGAAGTGTTTGTAGAAAGCCTATTGGTCCATATTTCTTGATGCTTCTATATTGGAGCGGAGTCTTGAGGTGGGTAGAATATAGTTGTGCAATAATTGGCTGTTGATTGCTGGTGTTGACTTCTTGATGTGTAGTGCCTCGCAAACGTCAAGCCGCCTGCTATCGCTGTATCTATCGATGATTTCTGTGTTGTTTACTAGGATTTCTCTGGCGATGGTTTGGTTATGGGAAGAGATTATATGTTCCTTAATGGAGCCCTGTTGTTTATGCATCGTTAAACGCCTAGAAAGAGATGTTGTTGTCTTGCCTATATACTGGGTTTTTTGGAGCTTACAGTCCCCAAGTGGGCATTTGAAGGCATAGACGACGTTAGTCTCTTTTAAAGCGTTCTGTTTCGTGTCTGGAGAGTTTCTCATGAGTAGGCTGGCCGTTTTTCTGGTTTTATAGTAAATCGTCAGTTGTATCCTCTGATTTTTGTCTGTAGGGATAACGTTTCTATTAACAATATCTTTCAGGACCCTTTCCTCTGTTTTATGAGCTGTGGAAAAGAAGTTCCTGTAAAATAGTCTAATAGGGGGTATAGGTGTTGTGTTAGTTGTCTCTTCGGAGGTTGCATGGCTTTTCACTTTCCTTCTTATGATGTCTTCGATGAAACCATTGGAGAAGCCGTTATTGACTAGAACCTGCCTTACTCTACAGAGTTCTTCGTCGACTTGCTTCCATTCTGAGCTGTGGCTGAGAGCACGGTCGACGTATGCGTTAACAACACTCCTCTTGTACCTGTCAGGGCAGTCGCTGTTGGCATTTAGGCACATTCCTATGTTTGTTTCCTTTGTGTAGACTGCAGTGTGGAAACCTCCGCCCTTTTCCATGACTGTTACATCTAGAAAAGGCAGCTTCCCATCCTTTTCCGTCTCGTAAGTGAAACGCAGCACGGAACTCTGCTCAAATGCCTCCTTCAGCTCCTGCAGATGTCTGACATCAGGTACCTGTGTAAAAATGTCGTCAACATACCTGCAGTATATGGCCGGTTTCAAGTTCATGTCGACTAAGACTTTTTGCTCGATGGTACCCATGTAGAAGTTTGCAAACAGGACACCTAGGGGAGAACCCATGGCGACCCCATCTACTTGCTTATACATGTGCCCATCCGGGCTCAAGAAGGGTGCCTCTTTAGTACAAGCTTGGAGTAGTTTCCTCAGAATACTTTCTGGCATGTCAAGAGGAGTACAGGCTGGATCACGATACACTCTGTCGGCTATCATTCCGATTGTCTCGTCCACAGGTACGTTGGTAAACAGCGATTCTACGTCCAACGAGGCTCTTATCCCTGTGGCCCGTGCGCCCCGCAGTAAGTCCACAAATTCCTTTGGAGACTTCAGGCTGAAGGCGCAAGGAACATAAGGAGTCAGCAGGCCGTTGAGTCGCTTCGCCAATCTGTACGTGGGTGTGGGTATCTGGCTAATGATTGGCCGAAGTGGGTTTCCAGGCTTGTGCGTCTTGACATTTCCATACGCATATCCAGGTTTATATTCCCCAATGATCTTTGGCAGGTGGAGTCCGGATTTCTTGGCGTTCACAGTTTCGATCAGTTTGTTGACCTTTGCTTTTAATTCGGCTGTAGTGTCCTTCGTTACCCTTTGGAACTTAGTTTGGTCAGGAACTTAGTTTGGCAAGTTCTAATCAGTTGTGTATTTGTGAAGTCTTTGAAAATGTAATAAGTTTTACGAAACGCGCCCGTGTCGCGTCAGACTAGAAATAAAAATGAATTTTGGAGAAGTGATTTTTGATTTACCTCCAACAGTGAAGCATAATGTACGAAAGATTGAGAAAATTCGTGTTAGAATTATTAATCTTACTTTTTCGGTCATATTTAATAATATATATATATATATATATATATATATATATATATATATATATATATATATATATATATATATATATATATATATATATATATATATATATGATTTAGATTCAGGTTTGAGCAGCAATACTTGCAAATTTACCGATGATACAAAAATTTGCTGATGATATCGGGAATCGGGAAGAAAATATACACGGAAAAAGACTCACTATCACTTCAAGACGATCTAAAAAGGGTTTTGAAATGGTCAAAAGATTGGCAGATGCAGCTTAATTCTGACAAATGTAAGGTTTTGAGGCCACGTAATGATGATAGAGTTACAAGATACGAGCTAGATGGTGTTGAGATTGCGAAGTCGGATTGCGAAAAGGATCTAGGAGTTATAATTAGTAAGAATTTAAAACCAAAAATCATTGCATGAATGGTCATAATAAGGCAAATAGTACACTGGGATTTATTAATCGAAGTGTTAGTAACAAGACACCTGGTGTGGTTCTTCAGCTATATCTTGCTCTGGTTAGGCCCCATTTAGATTATGCAGTTCAGTTTTGGTCACCGTTCTGTAGAATGGATATAAATTCACTTGAACGTGTCCAGCGTAGGATGACAAAGTTAATTCCCCAAATTAGAAACCTGTCATGTGAGGGAAGATTAACAAATCTTGCATTGCATTCACTGGAAAGGCGAAAAGTTAGGGGTGACTTGATAGATGTTTACAAGTGGATGAATGAACATAACAAAGGGGATATTAACAGGGTATTAAAAGTATCAACACAAGACAGAACACGAAACAATGCATATATATTTAATAAGTTTAGATTTAGGAAAGACCTGGATAAATACTTGTTCGGTAACAGGGTTGTTGATTTGTGGAACCAATTACCACGTAACGTGGTGGAGGTCGGGTCCCTCGATTGTTTCAAGCGTGGGTTGGACATGTATATGAGTGGGATTGGGTGGTTAAAAATAGGAGTAAAGAGCCACCAGATAATATTACCTGGTGGCACTATAGAGACCTGTAAGCTTATATCACCTGGTGGCCCTATAGAGACCTGTAAGCTAATATCATATGATGGCACTATAGAGACCTGAATGCTAACATCATCTGGTGGCACTATAGGGACCATGATGCCAAGAGCACCTGGTTGCACTATAGAGTCCTGGGTGCTAACATCACCTGGTTGCATTATAGAGGCCTATAGAGACCAAGCCCTCCCTCCTCCACCACCCTCCTCGCACTAGACCCCCCCTGGCCCCCCTTCCTAGGCCCTCCCAGTTTCCCTGCTTCAGGGAAGTCAGCTGAAATTGAAGAAGGACGGAAGAGAGTCAGTTTCAGGGTGATGTACTAGAACATAGATGGGATTACAAGAGAGGCAAGTGAACTAAGGGAAATGGCACAAAAAGTGAACCCAGATGTAATGGGACTCACAGAAATAAAACTCTCAGAAATCATAATGAATGCCGTGTTTCCCCAGGACTACACAGTAATAAGGAAAGAGAGGGAAGGTAGGGGAGGAGGCAGAGTGGCTCTACTCATGAGAAAGGAATGGATTTTCAAGGAGATGGCTATCCCGGGCTGCGAAGGATTCAGAGACTACATAGCAGGCACCATGACAATGGGAGGACCAAGAATAGTAGTAGCAGTACAACCCGTTCTCGCAAATTTAATAAGTCAATATTGACTTATTAAATATGTGCATAGGTGACATACTTAACATAATAGATACCCTTAAAAAGATTCATAGAAAACACCGACCTTACCTAACCTATTTAGTATTTTAAGATAAGCATCTTATTGCTTCGTAATTACAATTATTGCCTAACCTATAATAGGTATAGGTTAAGTAATAATTGTAATTACGAAGCAATAAGATGCTTATCTTAAGATACTAACAAGGTTAGGTAAGGTTGGTGTTTTCTATGAATCTTTTTAAGGGTATCTATTATGTTTAGTATATCACCTATGCACGTAGTTAATAAGTCAATATTGACTTTACGAATTTGCGAGAACGGGTTGAGCAGTAATATATAACCCTCCACCAAATGACAGGAGACCCAGGCAAGAGTATGAAAACAACAACATGGCAGTTAACTCTATAATTGATAGGGCAGCCTCTGCTGCCTGTAGAAATAGATCCCACCTGCTCATCATGGGGGACTTGAATCACGGAAGGATTGACTGGGAGAACAAGAAACTGCATGTATGTGAGGATACATGGAGAGCTAAACTATTGGAGGTGGCGACAAGAAACTTCTTAAGCCAGCATGTCAGGGGAACCCACAAGAATAAGAGGAAACGACGAACCAGCGAGGCTTGACCTGGTCTTCACTTTGAACGACTCCGACATAAGGGATATCGGGTTCGAGGCTCTGGTAGGAATGAGCGACTACAGTGTACTGACGTTTGAGTATCTGGTTGAAGAAGGGTTAAAGAACTCGAGGAGGAGACTGAGTACCCAAATGAGCCACTGGGACGTTAGAAAGAACTTTTTCAGTGTCAGAGTAGTTAACAAGTGGAATGCATTAGGCAGTGATGTGGTGGAGGCTGACTCCATACACAGTTTCAAATATAGATATGATAGAGCCCAGTAGGCTCAAGTATCTGTACACCTGTTGATCGATGTTTGAGAGGCGGGACCAAAACCCAGAGCTCAACCCCGCACAAGCACAACTAGGTGAGTACAACTAGGTGAGTACACATACACACACACTCCTCCCCCCCCTCACACACACACCATAGAGAATCATCACACAATCTTAGGTTCAGAGGGTTCAGAAGGTTCAGAGGTATGCACCAGACTGGTCCCGGAACTGAGAGGTATGAGCTACGAGGAAAGGCTAAGGGAGCCTTACCTCACATCCCTGGAAAATAGCAGAGTAAGGGTAGACATGATAACCACCTACAAAATTCTCAGGGGAATTGACACGGTGGAAAAAGAGAAACTCTTTAGCACGGGTGGGACATGAACAAAGGGACACAGGTGGAAACTTAGTACCCAGATGAGCCACAGAGACGTTAGAAAGAATTTGTTGAGTGTCAGAGTAGTTAACAAATGGAATGCATTAGGCAGTGATGTGGTGGAGGCTGACTTCATACTCAGTTTCACGTGTAGACATGATAGAGCCCAGTAGGCTCAGGAACCTATACACCAGTTGATTGACGGTTGAGAGGCAGGACCAAAGAGCCAGAACTCAACCCTTGCAAGCACCTTTAGGTGAGTACAACTAGGTGAGTAAAACTAGGTGAGTACTCCTCCCCACACCCACGTACACCTCACCCCACCCACACACCTCCCCACACACGCACACCTCACCCCACCCACACACCTCCCCACACACGCACACCTCACCCCACCCACACACCTCCCCACACACGTACACCTCACCCCACCCACACACCTCCCCACACACGCACACTTCCGCCCACTCACAGAGACACATGGGAAACAGAGCTCAGAGGAAAGACGGCCCAAGATATGATGGACTACATCACCCAGAAGTGTAAGGAGGCAGCAGACAAGTTTGTCCCAGTCCAAAAGATAATAAATTAAATGCAGACGAGAAATCTAAGGTTTAATCAGAGATGTAAGATAGCAAAGCAAGTAAGTACAAGGGCGTTGAGAAACTATAGGAATAACAGGACACTTGAGAGCAGAGAAAGATACCAGAGTGCCAGTAATGAATACGTCAAGGTGAGAAGAGAGGCAGAAGTGCAATACGAAAATGACATAGCAAACAAGGCAAAGACTCAACCTAAATTGCTGCACAGCCACATCAGGAGAAAAACAATGAAGGAACAGGTAATGAAACTGAGAATAAGGGCAGACAAATTCACTACAATCGACAAGGAATTGTGCGAGAAACTCAATAAGAAATTCCAGGTCTTTACAGTAGAGTAAGGGGAAGTCCCAGAGATAAGAGAGGGAATATCTAATCAAACACCACTAGATGAGTTTGTGATTACCAGTGGGGACATCAGGAAACATCTGCTAGAGTTGAATGTGACAAAGGCTACAAGCCTGGATGGAATTTCCCCTTGGATACTAAAGGAAGGAGCAGAAGCTCTGCGCCAGCCACTCGCCATGGTGTATAACAAATCACTAGTAACAGGTGAACTGTCAAAAATTTGGAAGATGGCTAATATAATCCTGGTATACAAGAATGGGGATAGACAGGAGGCACTGAACAACAGGCCAGTTTCCCTAACCTGCATACCAAGCAAGCTGATGGAGAAGATTGTGCGAAATAAACTAGTGGAACATCTAGAGAGGAAGAACTTTGTAACACAGCATCAACATGGGTTCAGGGATGGCAAGTCATGCCTCGCAGGATTAATTGAATTCTACGACCAGGCAACAAAAATCAGGCAAGAAAGAGAGGGTTGGGCAGACTGCATATTTTTAGATTGCTAGAAAACTTTTGACACAGCACCACAAGATGCTAGTGCTTAAGCTGGAGATGCAGGCAAGAGTGAAAGGGAAGGTACTCCATTGCATAAGGGAGTACCCAAGCAACGGAAGACAGCGAGTCACTGTAAGGGGTGAGGTATCAGATTGGCGAGACGTCACAAGTGGAGTCCCGCAGGGTTCAGTCCTTGGACCTATACTGTTTCTGTTAAATATAAATGATCTCCCAAAGGGTATAGAGTCGTTCCTCTCTTTGTTTGCTGATGATGCAAAAATTATGATGAGGATTAAGACAGAGGAAGATAGTAGGAGGCTACAAAATGACCTAGACAAACAGAATGAATGATCCAACAAGTGGCTACTAAAGTTCAACCCGAGTAAATGTAAGGTAATGAAGCTAGGCAGTGGAAACAGGAGGCCAGACACAGGATACAGAATGGGAAATGAAGTTCTTCATTAAACAGAGAGGGAGAGAAAGATCTAGGAGTTGATATCACGCCAAACCTGTCTCCTGAAGCCCACATCAAAAGAATAACATCTGCGGCGTATGCGAGGCTGGCTAACTTCAGAACAGCCTTTAGGAATCTGTATAAGGAATCATTCAGAACCTTGTATACCACATATGTAAGGCCAATCCTGGAGTATGCGGCCCCAGCATGGAGCCCGTACCTTGTCAAGAACAAGACGAAGCTGGAAAAAGTTCAGAGGTATACCACTAGGCTAGTCCCAGAACTAAGAGGCATGAGTTACGAGGAAAGGCTGCGGGAAATGCACCTCACGTCGCTGGAAGACTCCTCTTACTCTTCTCACGTCTCCCAATGGGAGAAGAGTAAGGGGAGACATGATCACTACCTACAAAATTCTCAGAGGAATTGACATGGTAGATAAGGATAAACTGTTTAACAGGTGGTATGCGAACAAAGGGACTCAGATGGAAAATGAGTACCCAAATGAGCCACAGTGACGTTAGAAAGAACTTTTTCAATGTCAGAATAGTTAACAGATGGAATGCATTAGGCAGTGATGTGGTGGAGGCTGACTCCATACACAGGTTTCAAATGTAGATATGATAGAGCCCAGTAGGCTCAGGAATCTGTACACCAGTTGATTGACAGTAGAGAGGCGGGACCAAAGAACCAGAGCTCAACCCCCGCAAGCTCAGTTAAGTGAGTACAACTAGGTGAGTACACACACACACACACTCCTCCCCACACACATATCAAGGAACCGACAAGAATGAGAGGGGAAGATGAACCAGCAATGCTTGATCCGATATTCACCCTAAATGAATGGGATATAAGGGAGGTTAAGATGGAAGCGCCCTTGGGAATGAGTGATCACAGTGTATTGATCTTTGAGTACCAGGTAGAGCTAGGATTTATCGCTCCCCCACAAAAGAACCACGAAACAAAAGGCTGGCGTACCGAAGGGAAATTACGAGGAGATGAGAAATTTCCTATGGGATATACCATGGGACACAGACCTCAGAACTAAGTCTGTCCAAGACATGATGGGTTATGTCACACAAAAGTGTCAGGAGGCAGTAAACAGGTTTATCCCAGCCCGACAGGAAAAAAACGAGAAGTAAAAGAAGAATCCGTGGTTTAGTAGGGCATGAATGGAAGCAAAGGAACTGAA
Organism: Procambarus clarkii; assembly: GCF_020424385.1. NCBI lineage: Eukaryota > Metazoa > Arthropoda > Malacostraca > Decapoda > Cambaridae > Procambarus > Procambarus clarkii. The sequence goes on along the minus strand of NC_059586.1, from coordinate 25,943,317 downwards.
CATAAGGGCGTGGAGGAAGTTCGAAATAACAGAACACCAGAAAGTAGAGAGAGAGATACCAGAGAACCAGGAAAGAGTATGTTAGTGTGAGAAGAGAAGCTGAGAAAAAGTATGAAAATGATATTGCTAATAAAACCAAGATCGAACCATATCTACTCGACAGTCACATCAGGAGAAAAACAACAGTGAAGAAACAGGTGATGAAACTTAGAACGGGTGAGGACAGGTACACAGAGAATGACAAAGAGGTGTGTGAATAACTCAACAAGAGGTTCCAGGAGGTCTTCACAATAGAACAAGGTGAGGTCACTGTGCTAGGAGAGGTGGCAGTAACCAGGTGGCCTTGGAAGGGTTCCAAATTACGAGATATGAGGTCAAGAGACACCTGCTGGATCTGGATGTTAGAAAGGCTGTTGGTCCAGACGGGATTTCACCATGGGGTACTGAAAGAGTGTGCATAGGCACTTTGCTTGCCACTCTCCATAGTGTATAGTAGGTCACTGGACACGGGAGTCCTACCAGAAATATGGAAGACAGCGAACGTGGTCCCAATATACAAAAAGGGCGACAGACAAGAGGCACTGAACTACAGGCCAGTGTCCTTAACTTGTATACCATGCAAGGTGATGGAGAAGATTGTGAGAAAAAACCTAGTAACACATCTGGAGAGAAGAGACTTCGTGACAACCCATCAACATGGGTTCAGGGAGGGTAAATCTTGCCTTACAGGCTTGATAGAATTCTACGATCAGGTGACAAAGATTAAGCAAGATAGAGAAGGATGGGCGGACTGCATTTTTTTGGACTGTCGGAAAACCTTTGACTCTGTACCCCATAAAAGATTGATGCATAAGCTGGAGAAACAGGCAGGAGTAACTGGTAGGGCGCTCCAGTGGATAAGGAAGTACCTAGGCAATAGGAAGCAGAGAGTTACAGTGAGGGGTGAGACCTTCGATTGGCGTGAAGTCACCAGTGGAGTCCCACAGGGCTCTGTACTCGGACCTATCCAGTTTCCGATATACGTAAATGATCTCCCAGAGGGTATAGACTCATTCCTCTCAATGTTTGCTGACGACGCCAAAATTATGAGAAGGATTAAGACAGAGGAGGACAGCTTGAGGCTTCAAGAAGACCTGGACAAGCTGCAGGAATGGTCGAACAAATGGTTATTAGAGTTTAACTCAATTAAATGTAATGTAATGAAGATAGATGTAGGTGGCCTGGGGGTTGATATCACGCCAGACCTGTCCCCTGAAGCCCACATCAAGAGGATAACATCAGCGGCATATGCAAGGTTGCCCAACATAAGAACGGACTTTAGAAACTTGTTTAAGGAATCTTTCAGAACTTTGTATACCACATATGTCAGACCAATCCTGGAATATGCGGCTCCAGCATGGAGTCCATATCAAATCAAGCATAAGACTTAACTGGAAAAGGTTCAAAGATTTGCCACCAGACTAGTACCCGAGCTGAGAGGTATGAGCTACGAGAAGAGAATACGGGAATTAAACCTCACGTTACTGCGAGACAGAAGAGTTAGGGGGGGACATGATCACCACATTCAAGATTCTCAAAGTAATTGAAAGGGTAGATAAAGACAGACTATTTAACCCCAGGGACACACACACTAGGAGACACAGGTGGAAATTGAGTGCCCAAACGAGCCATAGAGACTTTGGAATTTTTTTCAGTGTCAAAGTGGTTGGCAAATGGAATGCATTAGGAAGTGATGTGGTGGAGGCTGACTCCATACACAGCTTCAAGTGTAGATATGATAGAACCCAGTAGGCTCAGGAACCTGTACATTAGTTGATTGACAGTTCAGGGGCGGGACCAAAGAACCAGAGCTCAACCCCCGCAAGCACAACTAGCTGAGTACACACCGTCATGGCTGAACCTGTGCTTACAACTGTCTACTTGAATAACAGCCGCTGGCTTATTGTTTGTACGATGAAAGAAAGAGTGGGAGAGAGAGAGAGAGAGAGAGAGAGAGAGAGAGAGAGAGAGAGAGAGAGAGAGAGAGAGAGAGAGAGAGAGAGAGAGAGAGAGAGAGAGAGACAGAGAGAGTGAGTGAGTGAGAGTGAGGGTGTGAGAGTGAATCTTGAGCAAAAGCCGAACTCTAAATTCAACTCTATATGGATGTGTTATTTCCGGATTACTCACAAAGTGTGGGGCGTGGCAGTCGTTGCTCAGGTAACGAGGCAAATCTCTCCTCTTCCCCCTGACAACGTTTATCACTCTGACAAAAAAACTGTTAATACAGATACGTCAAACAACGTATCACATCCCATAAACGTTCGGGACGTTTGTTGACAGAAAATGTAGTAAACTCCGTTAAAAAGACCAAAATTTCGAGTTGTGGGTTACAACTGTCTACCTGCACAGATCACCAAGAACACATTTTTTCTCAAGAAAATGTTGACCTAGGTTGTTAAATAAACGATAATTACAACAAAAGTGTCAATTTAACTATGATTGTGAGCAGAGTGTTTGGCACTCAAGGGCTAGGCCGGAGTGGCAGGTGCCACAGGTGCCGCTCAAGTGACAACCTGGTACATATATGGCACATATTAGAGACAAATATTTACCACTTGCTAACTTGTTGTCTCGTAAATGGATCACGTTGATGACAATGAGCTGAGAGAGTTTTAATTAAGAGAGATATTACAGGTGAGTAAATATTATAGTTAATTGTGAAGGCTTATATGTGTTCAGGTGAGCACAACGTATTTGATTTGTTGCAGTTAATGCCCACACGTGCATGCCCCACGTGCACTGACACACGTGCATGCACCACGTACACTGACACACGTGCATGCACCACGTGCACTGACACACGTGCATGCTGTCACGTGCACTGACACACGTGCACACTCCACGTGCACTGACACATGAGCAGCACTGTCACGTGCACCCTGACACACGAGCACACTGTCACGCACCCTGACACACGTGCATGCACCACGTGCACTGACACACGAGCACACACCACGTGCACCCTGACACACGAGCACATTGTCACGTGCACCCTGACACACGTGCAGCACCACGTGCACTGACACACGTGCACACACCACGTGCACCCTGACACACGTGCACACTGTCACGTGCACCCTGACACACGTGCACTGTCACGTGCACCCTGACACGTGAGCACCACTGTGCACTGACACACGTGTAGCACACGAGCACACTGACACACGAGCATGCTGTCACGTGCACCCTGACACACGAGCACACTGTCACGTGCACCCTGACACACGTGCATGCACCACGTGCACTGACACATGTGCAGCACCACGTGCACTGACACACGTGCATGCACCACGTGCACTGACACACGTGCAGCACCACGTGCACTGACACACGTGCATGCACCACGTGCACTGACACACGTGCATGCTCCACGTACACTGACACACGTGCATGCTCCACGTGCACTGACACGTGCAGCACCACGTGCACTGACACACGTGTAGCACCACGTACACTGACACACGTGCACGCACCACGTACACTGACACACGTGCAGCACCACGTACACTGACACACGTGCACGCACCACGTACACTGAGCACACATGCACCACGTGCACACTGACACACGAGCACACTGTCACGTACACTGACACACGAGTAGCACCACGCACACTGACACACGTGCATGCACACGTACACTGACACACGTGCACATTGTCACGTGCACTGACACACGTGCATGCTCCACGTGCACTGACACACGTGCACACTGTCACGTGCACTGACACGTGCAGCTGTCACGTGCACTGACACACGTGTAGACTGTCACGTGCACCCTGACACACGTGCACGCACCACGTACACTGACACACGTGCATGCACCACGTACACTGACACACGTGCACGCACCACGTACACTGACACACGTGTAGCACCACGTACACTGACACACGTGCACGCACCACGTACACTGACACACGTGCACGCACCACGTACACTGACACACGTGCACACTTTCACGTGCACCCTGACACACGTGCACACTGTCACGTGCACCCTGACACACGTGCACACTGTCACGTGCATCCTGACACACGTGCACACATCACGTGCACCCTGACACACGTGCATGCACCACGTGCACACTGACACACGTGCATGCACCACGTGCACCCTGACACACGTGCATACTGTCACACGTACACTGACACACGTGCACGCACCACGTACACTGACACACGTGCATGCACCACGTACACTGACACACGTGCATGCACCACGTACACTGACACACGTGCATGCACCACGTACACTGACACACTAACAAACGTACTCACACGTACGTTCGTACTTAAACGCACAAACCTACTCTCTCTCAGTGGTAACAGTGGTAATGGAAGTTAAGGTAACAGTGGTAATGGTAGTTAAGGTAACAGTGGTAATGGTAGTTAAGGTAACAGTGGTAATGGAAGTTAAGGTAACAGTGGTAATGGTAGTTAAGGTAACAGTGGTAATGGAAGTTAAGGTAACAGTGGTAATGGTAGTTAAGGTAACAGTGGTAATGGTAGTTAAGGTAACAGTGGTAATGGAAGTTAAGGTAACAGTGGTAATGGTAGTTAAGGTAACAGTGGTAATGGAAGTTAAGGTAACAGTGGTAATGGTAGTTAAGGTAACAGTGGTAATGGAAGTTAAGGTAACAGTGGTAATGGTAGTTAAGGTAACGGTGGTAATGGTAGTTAAGGTAACAGTGGTAATGGAAGTTAAGGTAACAGTGGTAATGGAAGTTAAGGTAACAGTGGTAATGGAAGTTAAGGTAACGGTGGTAATGGTAGTTAAGGTAACAGTGGTAATGGTAGTTAAGGTAACAGTGGTAATGGAAGTTAAGGTAACAGTGGTAATGGTACTTAAGATACACGGGTACAGGTACACGCTGGACTAGTGATCCCGTGGTCCCAAGTTCGATGCCGGGCGCCGGCGAGAAACAATGGGCAGAGATTCTTTCACCCTATGCCCCTGTTGCCTAGCAGTAAAATAGGTACCTGGGTGTTAGTCATCTGTCACGAGCTGCTTCCTGGGGGTGGAGGCCTGGTCGAGGACCGGGCCGCGGGGACACTAAAGCCCCGAAATCATCTCAAGATAACCTCAAGATAACCTTCACAGTGTATACTGCTGACACTCTCTCACCCTAAAGGCACCCCTTCAAACCTCCCCTTACCCTTTTATCCTCCCCTCTTTCCTCCCCTTACCCCTTTATCACTCCCCTTCCCTCCCCTCCCCTCCCCTCCCCACCCCTCCCCTCCCCTCCCCTTCCCCGTCATTCCTCGTCACCTGAGTTAATTATCTGGGAGGTAATTGGTCAGTAATTAATAATGAGTGTGGCTAGAGCCTTGACAGCGGGCGCATAATAACACCAACTCCCCCACCAGAGAACATTGTTCACTGCCCTTGACAGCGGGTGCATAATAACACCAACTCCCACACCAGAGAACATTGTTCACTGCCCTTGACAGCGGGCGCATAATAACACCAACTTCTCCACCAGAGAACATTGTTCACTGCCCTTGACAGCGGGCGCATAATAACACCAACTTCTCCACCAGAGAACATTGTTCACTGCCCTTGACAGCGGGCGCATAATAACACCAACTACCCCACCAGAGAACATTGTTCACTGCCCATGACAGCGGGCGCATAATAACACCAACTACCCCACAAGAGAACATTGTTCACTGCCCTTGACAGCGGGCGCATAATAACACCAACTACCCCACCAGAGAACATTGTTCACTCCCCCTCACACTTCCTCTACACCAAACCCAGTAGAACATTTAAATGTAATTTGGAATTAGTTCCAAATAACATGGAGATTGCGCTGAGTAGTTCGGTAGTTAGGGCGTAATGCTCGTTAAGTCAGGGTGGTGACTGTTGCTATAACGGGAAAAGGTTAGTGGAGGTTCTCCATATTATTATTTGCAATATTCTCAGTAGTATCAGAGTGTTATATGACAAAGAGTACTGGGAAGACGGGACACCACGAGCGTAGTTCTCATTCTGTAACTACATTTAGGTAATTACACTCACACACTCACACACACACATACACCCCCCCCCCCAAGCCCTCCCTTCTTCCCCACCCCCCTAAGCCCTCCCTACACCTCCACCTCCTAAGCCCTTCCTTCTCCCCCACCCTCTTACCCTCCCTTCTCCCCCAGCCCCAAGCCCTCCCTTCACTCTCAGCCTCTCCACACCAGTTCCTCCCAGCCCCCTCACAAGCCAGGTCATCCCACCTTCCCCCCCCCCTCCTCCCCATCCCGGACCCTCCATGTTTACCTACTCCAGTGGAATCAACAAACTGTGGATGGACAGAAAAGAGTCAGCTTCAAGGTGATGTACTCGAACATAGATGGAATTACAAGCAAGGCAAGTGAACCTAGGGAAAGTGTACAAGAAGTAAACCCGGATGTAATTGGACTCACAGAAACAAAACTCTCAGGAATCATAACGATTGCAATGTTTCCCCAGGCCTACACTGTAATAAGGAAAGAGAGGGAGGGAGGGTAGGGGAGGAGGCAGAGTGGCCCTTCTCATGAGAAAGTAATGGAGTTTCAAGGAAAAGGCTATCCCGGGCTGCGAGGGGTTCAGAGTCTACATAACAGGCACCATGACAATGGAAGAACCAAGAGTAGTAGTAGCAGTGACATATAACCCTCCACCAAATGACAGAAGACCCAGGCAAGAGTATGACAGAAACAACATGGCAGTTAACACTATAATTGAGAGGGCAGCCTCCGCTACCTGTAGAATTTGATCCCATCTGCTCATCATGGGGGACTTCAATCACATAAGGATTGATTGGGATAACAAACAACCGCATGGAGGAGAGGCAACATGGAGAGATAAACTATTGGAGGTAGCAACAAAAAACCTTTTAAGCTAGCATGTCAGGAAACACTCAAGAATGAGGGGAAACGACGAACCAGCGAAACTCGACTTAGTCTTCACTCTGAGCGACTCCTACATAAGGGAAATCGGCTTCGAAGCCCCAGTAGGAATGAGCGATCACCGTGTACTGACATTTGAGTATCTGGTCGAAGAAGAGTTAATGTACTCAAGGATGGGACCTGAAAACAAACATTCCGTAAGGGAAACTATGTGTAGATAAAAAACTTCCTAATAGATATAACATAGGAAACAGAGTTCATTGGAATGACGGGCCAAGATATGATGAAATACATCACACAGAAGTGTAAGGAGGCAGCAGACAAGTGCAGACAAAATAAATGCAGACGAGAAACCCCATGGTTTAATCAGAGATGTAAGCTAGCAAAGCAACTGAGTAAAAGGGCATGGATAAACTATAGAAATAACAGGACACTAGAGAGTAGGGAAGGATACTAGAGTGCCAAGAATGAATACGTCAAGGTAAGAAGAGAGGCAGAAGGGCAATAAGAAAACGACATAGCAAGCATTGCAAAAACTCAACCTAAATTGCTGCACAACCATATCAGGAGAAAAACAACAGTGAAGGAACAGGTAATGAAACCGAGTATAGGGGCAGACAGATTCACTACAAACGACAAGTGTGAGAGGAACTCAATAAGAAATTCCAGGAGCTCTTCACATTAGAGCAGGAAGTGTGGGAACCGACCTGTGAGATTTATATTTATTTAATTTATATGAATTTATATTTACGTTAATTTATATACTTCGATAGCAATTTGTATAATGATAAGTGGACTGTATTTCTGCAATAATCTCATAATCTCACAAATCGATCCTCTACACATTAGGGGGGTTTATATTAATTTATATATATATGCAGCCAATCAAACTACAGTAATAGACTACATACATTGAAGAGGTTCCTTATCTTATAGTACAGCTGACCTTAATCCACCAGGTATAACCAAGATGTAGACACCACATTTTCCCTCTTTGAGGTAGCTTCCATCACCCTGGTAACTGATGCACAAAGCATGCTTCCTCGTCTTGACCTGTCAAAAGGGCGCTAGCTGTAAAGCCAGATTCCTATATATGACAAGCTATATCAGAGAAAACACTGTACATGGAACAATGAAGACCTGGCTTAATTACCTTTAGTATGAGGCTATATCGTGCTCTAACCGGGTCACCCTATATAATGACATTAATGGCCATAAATGAAAGATAAACGGGTTTCGGAAAGAACACTTAACTTGAATTTGTTGACAGCGTGTTGAAGATGGTACACCTTTGGTTTCCATAACACTACGTCCAAGTAAAATTAACAGGAGCCGAATTGCTCCTGTGAGCCTCTGGTCTAGTACAAACAATGGCTGCCCCTCCCTCACCACTGACGCCTGGCTTACATTGTCCAGATGATAGAAGGGTCACATTTACTCTACTTTAATATTGATAATTAAGTTAATTTATATGAGATGTTTTTATGATGGTAAAGTCCAAAGACTAATGTATTTAAGAATAATTCCCAGCAGAATAGCTGGTGAATTTATAATGGTATGTGGTGATGATATCCCGTTTTCTATAGACGGTAATTCCACTACAAGTTACGTTTTCTATGGTTAACTTGTTTATACAATACAGCTATTATCTGTATGATTATTAAATGGTGTCGGATTTTCCGACAGGAAGAAGTTTCAGAGATAAGAGAAGGAATAGTTAACCAGGCACCACTATAAGAGTTTGGGATTACCAGTGGGTAAGTAGGGAAGCTTTTGCTAGAGTTGGATGTGACAAAGGCTATAGGCCCGGATGGAATATCACCATGGATACTAAAGGAAGGAGCAGAAGCACTGTGCCTGCCACTCTCCATGGTGTATACCCATGGAGTTACACTGGTAACAGGTAAACTGCCAATCATTTGGAAAACGGCAAATGTAGTCCTGATATACAAGAAAGGGGGATAGACAGGAGGCACTGAACTACAGGTCAGTGTCCCTAACTTGCATACCATGCACGCTGACGGAGAAGATTGTGCGAAGAAAACAAGTGGAACATCTGGAGCGAAGGAACTTTGTGACACAACACCAACATGGGTTCAGGGATGGCAAGTCATGCCTCACAGGATTAAGTGAATTCTATGATCAGGCAAGAAAGAGAAGGGTGGGCAGACTGCATATTTTTGGATTGCCAGAAAGCCTTTGACACAGTACCACACAAGAGACTAGTGCAAAAGCTGGAGATGCAGGCAGGAGTGAAGGGAAGGTACTCCATTGGATGAGGGAGTACCACAGTGTATTGACATTCGAGAATGTGGTGGAGGTAGGGATAACTTATCCAAGGATGGGACTGGAAGGGAAAAGATTAAATGACCGAACCTGGAGAAACTACAGGGAACAGGGAGAGATACCAGAAGGCCTGGAATGATTACCTCAAAGTGAGGAGAGTAGCAGAGACACAATATGAAAATGACATCGCGAGTAGGATATCTTGAGATAATTGATTTCATTTTGTGGTTTAGTGTCCTCACAGCCCGGTCCTCGGCCAGGTCTCCTTTTTGTTACACACCCCCAGGAAGCAGCCCGTAGTGGCTGTCAAACCCCTAGGTACCTATTTACTGCTAGGTAACAGGGGCACCAGGGTGAAAGAACATTTTGCTCATTTGTTTCTGGATCCACCGGAGATCAAACCCGGAACCTCAGGACTACGTATCAGAAGCGCTGTCCACCCAGCTGTCAGGCTATGCTAAGCTAAGTAAAGGTAAGACCCAACCAAAACTGCTCCACAGCCACATCAGGAGGAAAACAGCAGTGAAGGAACAAGAGTTGAAACTGAGAAAATGGGAGAAGAGATACACAGACTGACAAGGAGGTGTGCAAAAAACTCAACAAGAGATTCCAGAAGGTCTTCACAATAGAACAAGGAGAAGCCCCTGCACTAAACGAGGAGAAGGCAAACCAAACAACCTTGGAGGAATTTGAGCTCACCAGTGATGAGGTCAAAAGTGATGTGGTCAGCTGTTGGAGCTGAATGTGACAAAGGCTGTTGGGCCTGACAGAATCTCACTGTGGATACTAAAAGAATGTGCAGAGGCACTAAGTGTGCCACTCTCTATGGTGTATAACAGGTCACTGGAAACAGGAGACCTACCAGAGAGCTGGAAGACAGCCAACGTAGTCCCAATTTATAAAAATGGTGACAGGCAAGAGGCACTGAACTACAGGCCAGTTTCCCTAACTTGCATACCATGCAAGGTGACGGAGAAGGAGGGGAAAAAGTGGGTATGGCTGCATGAGGAAAAGGCTCATAGAGCATCTGGAGGGAAATTGCTTTGTAACACCACCAGCCTGGGTTCAGGATGGTAAAACATGTCTGACAGACTTCATATGACCAATGACCAAGTAATAAAAATTAGGCAAGAAAGAGAGGGGTGGGCAGACGCATTTCCTTGGACTATTAGAAAGCCTTTGACACAGTACCCTATAAAAGGCCGTTACAATAGTTGGAGCAACAAGCAAGAGTAAAACGTAAGGTGCTCCAGTGGATAAGAGAGTATTTAAGCAATGAGAAACAGCGAGTAACTGTGAGGGGGAAGACATCAGAGTGGCGAGATGTCACCAGCAGAGTCCCACAGGGCTGTATATTTGGACCCATCCTGTTTCTGATATATGTAAACGATCTTCCAGAGGGTATAGACTCGTTCCTCTCAATGTTTGCTGATGACGAAAACATTTATGAGAAGAATAAAGACAGATGAAGATAGACAGAGACTACAGGGCGACCTGGACAAACTGGAGGAATAGTCTAGAAAATGGCTACTAAAGTTCAACTCAGGAAAGTGTAAAGTAGTGAAATTAGATGAAGTAAGCAGAAGGCTGAACACAATGTACCATCTGGGAGGTGATATCCTGCAAGAGTCAAATAGAGAGAAAGATCTGGGGGGTGGATATCACACCGAACCTCTTCCCAGAAGTCCACACCGAATGGATATCATCAGCAGCATATATTAGACTGGCCAACATAAGAACTGCCTTTAGACACTTGTGTAAGGAATCGTTCAGGACCTTGTATACCACTGATGTCAGACCAATCCAGGAGTATGCAGCTCCAGCCTGGTGTCCATACCTAGTTAAACACAAAACAAAGTTATAGAAGATTCAGAGGTATGCCACCAGGCTCGTTCCAGAACTGAGAGGAATGAGTTACAAGGAAAATGCTCAGGGAGCTAAATCTTACGTCCCTGGAAAACATAGGAGTAAAGGGAGATCTGATAACTACCTACAAAATTCTCAGGGGAATTGACAGGATGGACAAAGACAAACTATTTAGCATGGGTGAAACACGGACAAGGGGAAATAGGTTGAAACTTAGTACCCAAATAAGCATCAGAGACATTAGAAAAAAATTAGGGTAGTCAGAGTAATTAACAGAGGGAATGCATTAGGAAGTGATGTGGTGAAGGCAAACTCCAAACATAGTTTCAAATGTAGATTTAATAGAGCCCAGTAGGCTCAGGAATCTGAACACCAGTTGATTGACAGTGGAGAGGCGGGGCGAAAGAGCCAAAGCTCAACCCCCGCAAGCACTACTAGGTGCATATGCAATTAGTCCTGTTGGGTCTTGCGGCTGAGTGGACAGCGCTCTGGGATCGTAGTCCAAAGGGCACGGGTTCGATCCTCGGAAGAAGCAGAAAGAAATGGGCAGTGGTATATTTCACCCTAGTGCCCGTGTTTACTTAGCAGTAAATATATATCTGGGAGTTAGACAGCTGTTACAGGCTACTGCTACAAAGGGAAGGAAACCCCTGATTTCAAAACTCTGCTGCCTCGCGGCCAAACCCACTTTTAGGAAAGGCCTCAGGAGTCAACCTCAAGGAAAAATACAGAGTTGGAGCCCCTAAGGCAGTTCATTGTTGACTTCAACCTCATTCTGGCAGAGCCTGCGACGGTGCAGGAACAAAGCATATTGGTGTTTGCCTTTCCACTGAAAATTTTTCGACAACGTGGAGAGGGGAGGACCTGCTGCATGGGGAACAGCTTCTCCTCCAAATCGAACTGCCCCAGGCTTTGCGCCATGGAGAGGACACTCCAGCCTCGCCTCACAGCGTCAAACTAACACGGGAAGCGACAGTCTGCTGGTTTTAAGTCTTCTGCTCGATTGGCGAAGAGCGTGATGCCAGGGGTTGCTTCCGATGGCAGGAGGGGGTCATTGCACACCACTGGGCAGATACCGCCTGCCTCAAGATGGGCAAACCCCAGCTAATAAGGTGTTGCCTCGCCACGGTCCGTTAACCTCACTAGGTTCATGGGGTTTAGGATGAAAACCGACAAGTGGACCGGCAACTTTGCACAAAGCAATAGCAAATCCTTAAAGAAAATAACAACTGCCCTAAAGCTGGGTACATGGAACATAAGGACTCTGACATCAGGTTTCTCTGATGGCCTGAAAGAAATCAACGATGACCATAAAACAGCAATCGTTGGCAGAGAGCTGAGCAAACTGCAGATGGATATCGTTGCTCTCCAAGAGATCAGGATCTGCGAGAGAGAGAGAGAGGGCCTTCTCCTTCTCCTGCAGGGAAAACCTCCAGATGAGACGAGAGAACATGGTGTGGGATTTGCTATCAGTAATGCACTGTTGGGACACATTATACCACCGACGGGGGAACTGAACGAATTTTGCCTCTCCAGCTTCACTCCCAAACAGGACCAGTCAATGTAATTAGTACATATGCACCAACCCTGACCTCTTCAGCAAAGGCGGAAGAAAAATTCTCTGATGACCTCAAGAGAGCCATAGTGAGAATCCCTGTAAAGGAGCCACTGTTCATCCTCGGCGACTTCAACGCCAGAGTGGGTGCCGATCACAACATTTGGCCCACTTGTCTGGGTCAATTCGGCATAGGGAGGATGTATGAGAACGGGCAATATCTGCTAGAACTCTGCTGTCTTCATGGTCTCTGTGTCACCAACACGTTTTTCGGCACAAAGCCTCAACACCGAGTCTCTTGGAGACACCCCAAATCCAAGCATTGGCACCAGCTTGACCTGATTCTTATCAGCCGCACAAGTCTACCCAGCATCAAGATTACACGTAGGTACCAAGAGTGCTGTCTGTGACACCGACCACTCCTTGGTATGTAGCAAGGTCAAGATGTAAACAAAGAAGATTCACCACTAAAAAAAGGAGGGCAGACCTCGCCTCGACACCAGAAAGACCTAAAATCAGGACAAGGTGGAAGATTTTGCACATGCGCTTGAGGAAGCTCTCCCTAGCCTCCCTAGACACAATAAAGCACCTAAATTATTGGGATCGTCTCAAAGCCCTCCAAATGTACTCACTAGAAAGAAGACGAGAGAGATATCAAATAATATACACCTGGAAGATACTGGAGGGCCAAGTACCAAATCTACACAGTAAAATAACAACGTACTGGAGTGAACGATATGGAAGAAAATGCAGAATAGAACCAGTGAAGAGCAGAGGTGCCATAGGCACAATCAGAGAACACTGTATAAACATCAGAGGTCCGCGGTTGTTCAACGTCCTCCCAGCAAGCATAAGAAATATTGCCGGAACAACCGTGGACATCTTCAAGAAGAAACTAGATTTATTCCTCCAAGGAGAGCCGGACCAACCGGGCTGTGGTGGGTATGTGGGCCTGCGGGCCGCTCCAAGCAACAGCCTAGTGGACCAAACTCTCACAAGTCAAGCCTGGCCTCGGGCCGGGCTTGGGGAGTAGAACAACTCCCAGAACCCCATCAACCAGGTATCAACCAGGTAGCCTGGCCGGTGTCAATGACTGAAAAAGATGAGAGTACTTCAGAGACATTGTGTTCAACACTGCCATGTCCACCTTCGGCAAAAAGACCAGCAGGTCGGCAAACTGGTTCTAGTCTCCCTCGGAAGAAATGACACCAGTTATCGAGGAGAAGAGAAACGCCTTAGCAGCCTACAAAGCCTGCCCAAATCAATAAAACTTACAGATCCTTCGAGCTGTCCATTGCAAAGAACAGCAGAGCACCAAGCGATGAGCCAACAACCATTGGCTCTAGCTCTCCTTTCTGATACAGACTGCAGCAGATACAGGCAATGTAAAGGGGATGGGGATGTATGACAGCATCAAGCAGGCCCTTGGGTCAATCCAGAAGAAGGCTGCTTCCCCTAAAATCTGCCACAGGAGAGGTGATTCAGGACCAGATACCGCAGCTGAAGCACACTGGCTCGAGCACTACTCCGAGCTTTACGCCAGGGAGAATGTGGTCACCGAAGACGCCCTGAGCGCCATTGAGCATCTGCCTGTGTTAATGGAGCTCGACAGCGAACCGACCCTCGAAGAACTTAGCGAGGCCCTAGACTCCCATGCTTCTGGCAAAGCTCCCAGAAGAGACGGCACTCATGCCGAGGCTTTGAAGTGCTGCAGAGGTAACCTACTCATGGAGCTGCTTGAAATTCTCTGCCTCGGCTGGAGAGAAGGAGAGGTGCCACAGGTCATGAGGGACGCCAACATCGTCACACTATAAAAGAATTAAGGTGACAGGGGCGACTGCAACAATTACTGTGGCATCTTCCTCCTTAGCATTGCTGGGAAGCTGTTTACTCAAGTCACATTGATCAGGCTCCAAGTACTTGCAGAGAAAGTCTACCCAGAATGACAGTGCGGGTTCTGAGAACATGTCGATGGTGGACATGTTCTTTTTCTGCAGACAACTGCAGGAGAAATGCATGGAACAGAAGCAGCCACTCTCCATAGCCTTCATAGATCTGACGAAGGCCTTCAACTTCATAAACAGGGATTGACTGTTCAAGATCCTCCCCAAGATCGGATGCCCACCCAGGCTCCTCAGCATCATCAGATCCTTCCACGAGAACTTGAAGGGCACCGTGGTCATTGACAGCTTAACATCAGATGCCTTTGACATCTGAGGCAGAGTAAAGCAGGGCTGTATCCTGGCTTCAACCCTATTCAGGATTTTCTTTGCATTTATGTGCAGCACACCTTCGAATCTTCGTTGCTATAAAAGGCATCTACTTCCAGACCAGGTCAGACAGAAAGCTCTTCAACCTCGCTAGGCTAAGAGCCAAGACAAAAGTTCAACTGAGGTGTCTATGCGACTTCCTTTTTTTGCTGACGACGCAGCAGTCACTGCCCACTCACCTGAATACCTCCAACAGTTCATGACCCACTTCAGCAAGGCCAGTCAGGCTTTTGAACTCAGCCTGATGAAAACACAGGTCATGGGACAAGGAGTGGACTCCCCACCTGAGAGCGCATCTCTGATTACAAACTGGAAGTCGTTCACGACTTTGTGTACCTGGGCTCTAAAATCTCTGACTCCCTCTATCTTGAAATGGAGCTAAACAAACGCATCGTAAGGCATCTACAATAATGTCCAGACTGACAAAGAGAGTGTGGCCAACAATAAGCTGGCTGAGTACACAAAGATCCAGGTTTACAGAGCCTGTGTCCTGAGCACTCTCCTATATTGCAGTTAGTCGTGGACACTCTGCGCCCGTCAGGAAAGACTGCTGAACGCCTACCACATGCGCTGCCTCCGACACATCTTGGGCATCACCTAGCAGGAAAAGGTGACAAACAATAGCGTCCTGGGGAGCTAAAATCACCAGCATGTACACAATGCTGAAGTTGAGAGGAATGCATTGGCTTGGGCACTTGGTGCGAATTGGCGACGGCAGGATTCCCAAAGATCACCTGTACGGAGAGCTGACGCAGGGAAAACGTCCAACAGGCAAACCCCAGCTACGGTACAAAGATGTATGCAAGAGGGACCTGAAAGTCAAGGACGTCGATCTTGCCACGTGGGAAACACTGACTGCCAGCTTGGAGGCAGTCTGTTCAGAGAGGTTTCTCCCAGCTCGAGGAGTCACTTGCCAAGAAATTGTAGGCAAAGTGACAGAAGGAAAGCCGTTAGCCAGGAAGATAGACCAGAATCAGACTTCATTTGTGCTCAGTGTGGGACGGACTGCCACTCTGGGATTGGCCTCGTCCGTCACACCAGACGCTGCATCAGGACTAACAACCAGAGACCAACTCCATAGTCTCCCGAGGCTGCAGGATGCCCACTACTACAGGCATGAAGTACCACACATCCCCAGGTACTACTGTGTAGTGTGTAGTACCTGGGGATGTGAGTGTGTGTGTGTGTGTGTAAGAGAAATATATGCAGTAGGCTTAATAGAGGAAAAACAAATTGGTTAGAAAGGAGGGGTCCAAGAGCTAGTAGCTCGATTCTGCACACACAAATAGTAAATACACACACACACACACACACACACACACACACACACACACACACACACACACACACACACACACACACACACAATATTATAGACGGCGAATGTGGTCCTAATATACAAAAAGGGCGACAGGCAAGAGGCACTGAACCACAGGCCAGTGTCCTTGACTTAAATACTATGCAAGGTGATGGAGAAGATCGTGAGAAAAAACCTGGTAGCACATCTGGAGCGAAGGGACTTGTGACAAATCGCCAACATGGGTTCAGGGAGGGTAAATCTTGCCTGACAGGCTTAATAGAATTCTACGACTAGGTGACAAAGATTAAGCAAGAAAGAGAGGGCTGGGCGGACTGCATTTTCTTGGATTGTCGGAAAGCCTTTGACACAGTACCGCATAAGAGGCTGGTACATAAGCTGGAGAGACAGGCAGGTGTAGCTGGTAAGGTGCTCCAGTGGATAAAGGAATAGCTAGCAATAGGAAGCAGAGAGTTACGGTGAGGGGTGAGACCTCCAATTGGCGTGAAGTCACCAGTGGAGTCCCACAGGGCTCTGTACTCGGTCCTATCTTGTTTCTGATATATGTAAATGATCTCCCGGAGGGAATGGATTCATTTCTCTCAATGTTTGCGGACGATGACAAAATTATGAGAAGGGTTAAGACAGAGGAGGACAGCTTGAGGCTTCAAGAAGACCTGGACAAGCTGTAGGAATGGTCGAACAAATGGTTGTTAGAGTTTAACCCAAGCAAATGCAATGTAATGAAGATAGGTGTAGGGAGCAGGAGGCCAGTTACAAGGTATCATTTGGGACATGAAATACTTCAAGAGTCAGAGAGTGAGAAAGACCTGGGGGTTGATATCACGCCAGATCTGTCCCCTGAAGTTCATATCAGGAGGATAACATCAGCGGCATATGCCAGGTTGGCTAACATAAGAACGGCCTTTAGAAACCTATGGTAGGAATCTTTCAGAACTTTGTATACCACATATGTCAGACCAATCCTGGAGAATGCGGGTCCAGCATGGAGTCCATATCTAGTCAAGGATAAGACTAAACTGGAAAAGGTTCAAAAGTTTGTCACCAGACTAGTACCCGAGTTGAGAGGTATGAGCTACGAGGAGAAACTACGGGAATTAAACCTCACGTCGCTGGAAGACAGAAGAGTTAGGGGAGACATGATCACCATATTCAAGATTCTCAAAGTGATTGACAGGGTAGATAAAGACAGGCTATTTAACACAAGGGGGACACGCACTAAGGGACACTGGTGGAAACTGAGTGCCCAAATGAGCCACAGAGATATTAGAAAGAATTTTTTTAGTGTCAGAGTAGTTAACGGATGGAATGCATTAGGCAGTGATGTGGTGGAGGCTGACACCATACACAGTTTCAAGTGTAGATATGATAGAGCCCAATAGGTTCAGGAACCTGTACACCAGTTTATTGATAGTTGAGAGGCGGGACCAAAGAGCCAGAGCTCAACCCCCGCAAGCACAATTAGGTGAGAAGAAATAAGTGAATAGAAAAAGGCGAGTACACACACACACAGCTCAGGGAAAAGACGGCCCAAGATATGATGAACTACATCACGCAGAAGTGCAAGGACGCAGCAAACAAGTTTGTCCCAGTCCAAAAGGAAAACAGTGAAAGGAAGATGAGAAACCCATGGTTTAATCAGAGATGTAGGCTAGCTAAGCAGCAAAGTAAAAGGGCATGGAGAAACTATAGGAATAACAGGACACTTGAGAGCAGAGAAAGATACCAGAATGCCAGGAATGAATATGTCAGGATGAGAAGAGAGGCAGAATGACAATACGAAAATGACATCGCAAGCAAGGCAAAGACTCAGCCTAAATTGCTGCATAGCCACATCAGGAGAAAAACAACAGTAAAGGTTATGAAATTAAGGATAGGGGCAGAAGGATTCACTACAAATGACAAGAAAGTGTGTGGGGAACTGAATAAGAATTTCCAGGAGGTCTTCACCTTAGAGCAAGGAGAAATTCCAGAGATAAGAGAGGGAATAGCTAACCAAGAACCACTGGAAGAGTTTGAGATTACCAGCGGGGAAGTAAGGAAGTGTTTACTAGAGTTGGATGTGACAAAGGCCCAGATGGAATCTCCCCTTGGATACTAAAGGAAGGAGCAGAAGAACTGTGCCTCCCACTCTCCATAGAGTATAACAAATCACTGGCAACAGGGGAACTGCCAGATATTTGGAAAGCAGCTAACGTAGTCCCGATATACAAGAAAGGGGATAGACATGAGGCACTGAATTACAGGCCAGTGTCCCTAACCTGCATACCATGCAAGTTGATGGAGAAGATTGTGCGAAGAAAACTAGTGGAGCATCTGGAGCGAAAGAACTTTGTAACACAGCATCAACATGGGTTCAGGGATGGCAGGTCCTGCCTCACAGGGTTACTTGAATTCTACGACCAGGCAACAAAAATAAGGCAAGAAAGAGAAGTGTAGGCAGACTGCATGTTTTTGGATTGTCAGAAAGTATTTGATACAGTGCCACACAAGAGGCTAGTGAAAAGCTGGAGATGCAGGCTGGAGTGAAAGGGAAGGTACTCCATTGGATAAAGGAGTACCTAAGCAACAGGAGACAACGAGTCAGTGTGATGGCTGAGGTCTCAGATTGGCGAGATGTTGCGAGTGGAGTCCCGCAGGGGTCAGTCCTTGGACCTATACTGTTTCTATATAGAGAGAAAGTATAGGTCCAAGGCTATACTATAGTGTATGTAAATGATCTCCCAGAGGGAATAGAATCGTTCCTCTCAATGTTTGCCGATGATACAAAAATTTTGAGGAGGATTGAAACTGAGGATGATAGTAGGAGGCTACAAGATGACCTAGACAGATTGAGTGAATGGTCCAACAAATGGCTGTTGAAGTTCAACCCGAGTAAATGCAAAGTAATGAAACTAGGCAGTGGAAACAAGAGGCCAGACGCAGGATACAGAATAGGAGATGAAGTACTTAATGAAACGGACAGAGAGAAAGATCTAGGAGTTGATATCACACCAAACCTGTCTCCTGAAGCCCACATAAAGAGAATAACGTCTGCGGCATATGCGAGGCTGGCTAACATCAGAACAGCGTTCAGGAACCTGTGTAAGGAATCATTCAGAATCTTGTACACCACATATGTAAGACCAATCCTGGAGTATGCGGCCCCAGCATGGAGCCCGTACCTTGTCAAGCACAAGACGAAGCTGGAAAAAGTCCAAAGGTATGCCACTAGACTAGTCCCAGAACTAAGAGGCATGAGTTACGAGGAAAGGCTGCGGGAAATGCACCTTACGACACTGGAAGACAGAAGAGTAAGGGGAGACATGATCACAACCTACAAAATCCTCAGGGGAATCAGCCGGGTAAACAAGGACAAACTATTCAACACTGGTGGGATGCGAACAAGGGGACACAGGTGGAAACTGAGTACCCACATGAGCCACAGAGACGTTAGAAGGAACTTTTTCAGTGTCAGAGTAGTTAACGGATGGAATGCATTAGGCAGTGATGTGGTGGAGGCTGACTCCATACACAGTTTTAAATGTAGATATGATAGAGCCCAATAGGCTCAGGAGTATGTGCACCAGTTGATTGACAGTTGAGAGGTGAGACCAAAGAGCCAAAGCTCAATCCCCGCAAGCACAAATAGGCTAGTACAAATAGGTGAGTACACACAAACAAAGAGAACTCACACACACACACAAAGTGTACATATAGTACCTCTGACACAGAACCACACATGAGACTGCTATGCAAAGTTGAAAGGCAGGCAGGAGTAAGCGGAAAAGCCCCAGCAGGGGTAAGGAATTACCTAACAGGCAGGAGCCAGAGAGTAACAGTCAGGGGCGAGAAGTCGGACTGGCGAACAGTAACGAGTGGAGTACCTCAAGAATCGGTACTGGGACCAGTTCTATTTCAGTTCTATTATATTATTGTGACGAGTTGTGACAGATGAGGATTGTAGGATCCTCCAAGAGGACCTGAACAGGTTGCAGAGTTGGTCAGAGAAATGGCTACTGGAGTTCAACACGAGCAAATATAATGTTATGGAAATGGGACTAGGGGATAGCAGACCAAAGGGACAGTTCACAATGAAGTCCAACTACCTACCTGTGACGACGCGCGAAAGAGACCTGGACGTGGACGTATCACCTAATCTATCTCCTGAGGCACATATAAATAAGATAACGACAGCAGCGTACTCTACACTGGCAAAAGTTAGAACATCATTCAGGAACCTAAGTAAGGAGGCATTTAGGGCGCTTTACACTGCCTACGTGAGGCCAGTCTTAGAGTATGCAGCCCCATCATGGAGTCCCTACCAGAAGAAACACATAAGGAAACTGGATAAGGTTCAGAAATTTAGGACGAGGATAGTCCCAGAGTTGCATGGGATGGGATATTGGCCATCCCCGTATTTAACAAGACACTTGTAAGAAGCAGCGAATAAGGAGACGACTCACGTGAATACACAGCGAGGCGTAAACAGGGATAATATACGCCGGCTGGAAATCAACTCAGACTAGCAACAGTGGATACAAATTGGACCAATTTAGAATGAGGTAGTCTCTCGGGATCGAGAAAGAGTAGAGAGAGAGAGAGAGACAGAGAGAGAGAGAGACAGAGAGACAGAGAGACAGAGAGACAGAGAGAGAGACAGAGAGAGAGAGAGACAGAGAGAGAGAGAGAGAGAGAGACAGAGAGAGAGAGAGAGAGAGAGAGAGAGAGAGAGAGAGAGAGAGAGAGAGAGAGAAAGAGAGAAAGAGAGAAAGAGAGAAAGAGAGAGAGAGAGAGAGAGAAAGAGAGAGAGAGAGAGAGAGAGAGAGAGAGAGAGAGAGAGAGAGAGAGAGAGAGAGAGAGAGAGAGAGAGAGAGAGAGAGAGAGAGAGAGAGAGAGAGAGAGAGAGAGAGAGAGAGAGAGAGAGAGAGAGAGAGAGAAAGAGAGAGAGAGAGAGAGAGAGAGAGAGAGAGAGAGAGAGAGAGAGAGAGAGAGAGAGAGAGAGAGAGAGAGAGAGAGAGAGAGAGAGAGAGAGAGAGAGAGAGAGAGAGAGAGAGAGAGAGAGAGAGAGAGAGAGAGAGAGAGAGAGAGAGAGAGAAATAATCCGACACAAGCTTAAAGCCGTAAAAGGATTTTCAGATATAACTATAAAAAACAAAAAAGTGTTGTCGTTGAGTTGAACGATGCGTAACGAAGCTCGCATAATGCTTCGCTCAACGAGTCAACGCTCTTTATTGCCTAGAATGAAATATTGGGCATGAGTCATATTATTTCGCCCGTCGTCGAAATTCTTCCCATTTTAATCCACCTGCGCTCCTCCAGACTGTGAACTGAATATTATTATTTCTCTTATTTTTATTAATAATAATAATAATAATAATAATAATATTATTATTATTATTATTATTATTATTATTATTAATATTATTAATATTTTTAGTGTCAATTTTATGTTTCTCTTTCACATTATTAAATAATTTTTCATCATTATTAATTTATCAAGTATTATAATTTGTGTTAGAATGTGAGAATCAGGACAGAAATGGAGCACTGAGGCATGATACACTGAGTCATGATACACTGAGTCATGATACACTGAGTCATGATACACTGAGTCATGATACACTGAGGCATGATACACTGAGGCATGATACACTGAGGCATGATACACTGAGGAATGATACACTGAGGCATGATACACTGAGGCATGATAGACTGAGGCATGATGCACTGAGGCATGATACACTGAGGCATGATAGATTGAGGCATGATACACTGAGGCATGATAGATTGAGGCATGATACACTGAGTCATGATAGACTGAGGCATGATACACTGAGTCATGATACACTGAGTCATGATACACTGAGTCATGATACACTGAGGCATGATACACTGAGGCATGATACACTGAGGAATGATACACTGAGGCATGATACACTGAGGCATGATAGACTGAGGCATGATAGACTGAGGCATGATGCACTGAGGCATGATGCACTGAGGCATGATACACTGAGGCATGATTCACTGAGGCATGATACACTGAGGCATGATGCACTGAGGCATGATACACTGAGGCATGATACACTGAGGCATGATACACTGAGGAATGATACACTGAGGCATGATACACTGAGGCATGATACACTGAGGCATGATACACTGAGGCATAATATACTGAGGCATGATACACTGAGGCATGATAGATTGAGGCATGATACACTGAGGCATGATAGATTGAGGCATGATACACTGAATCATGATAGACTGAGGCATGATACACTGAGGCATGATACACTGAGTCATGATAGACTGAGGCATGATAGACTGAGGCATGATAGACTGAGGCATGATGCACTGAGGCATGATACACTGAGGCATGATACACTGAGGCATGATGCACTGAGGCATGATACACTGAGGCATGATACACTGAGGCATGATACACTGAGGCATGATAGAGTAAGGCATGATAGACTAAGGCATGATGCACTGAGGCATGATACACTGAGGCATGATACACTGAGGCATGATACACTGAGGCATGATACACTGAGGCATGATGCACTGAGGCATGATGCACTGAGGCATGATACACTGAGGCATGATACACTGAAGCATGATACACTGAGGCATGATACACTGAGGCATGATACACTGAGGCATGATACACTGAGGCATGATACACTGAGGCATGATACACTGAGGCATGATACCCTGAGGCATGATACAATGAGGCATGAGATACTGAGGCATAATGCACTGAGGTATTGAGGCATGATACACTGAGGCATGATAGATTGAGGCATAATACACTGAGGTATGATACACCGAGGCATGAGATACTGAGGCATGATACAATGAGGCATGATACACTGATGCATGATGCACTGAGGCATGATAGATTGAGGCATAATACACTGAGGTACGATACACTGAGGTATGAGATACTGAGGCATGATACAATGAGGCATGATACACTGAGGCATGATGCACTGAGGCATGAGATACTGAGGCATAATACACTGAGGCATAATACACTGAGGCATGATACAATGAGGCATGAGATACTGAGGCATAATACACTGAGGCATGAGGCACTGAGGCATGATACACTGAGGCATGATACACTGAGGCATGATAGATTGAGACATAATACACTGAGGTATGATACACCGAAGCATGATACACCAAGGCATGGACACATATACATGATACACATGCATGATACACCGAGGCATGAGACACAGACACATATACATGATACACAGAGGCATGATACACCGAGGCATGAGATACTGAGGCATGATACACCGAGGCATGAGACACAGACACATATACATGATACACAGAGGCATGAGACACAGACACATATACATGATACACAAAGGCATGAGACACAGACACATATACATGATACACATGTATGTGTACACATACACATGTACACATACACATTAGAGAAGATTCAGCGGTATGCCACCAGGCTCGTCCCGGAACTGAGAGGATTGAGCTACGAGGAAAGGCTAAAGGAGCTGAACCTCACATCCCTGGAAAACAGAAGAGTAAGGGGAGACATGATAACCACCTACAAAATTCTCAGGGGAATTGACAGGGTGGACAAAGACAAACTCTTCAGCACGGGTGGGACACGAACAAGGGGACACAGGTGGAAACTTAGTACCCAGATGAGCCACAGAGACGTTAGAAAGAATTTTTTCAGTGTCAGAGTAGTTAATAAATGGAATGCACTAGGAAGTGATGTGGTGGAGGCTGACTCCATACACAGTTTCAAATGTAGGTATGATAGAGCCCAGTAGGCTCAGGAACCTGTACACCAGTTGATTGACAGTTGAGAGGCGGGACCAAAGAGCCAAAGCTCAACCCCCGCAAGCACAATTAGGTGAGTACAATTAGGTGAGTACAGAGGCATAAGACACAGACACATATACATGATACACAAAGGCATGAGACACAGACACATATACATGATACACAGAGGCATGAGACACAGACACATATACATGATACACAAAGGCATGAGACAGACACATATACATGATACACAAAGGCATGAGACAC
Organism: Procambarus clarkii; assembly: GCF_020424385.1. Classification (NCBI taxonomy): domain Eukaryota; kingdom Metazoa; phylum Arthropoda; class Malacostraca; order Decapoda; family Cambaridae; genus Procambarus; species Procambarus clarkii. The sequence goes on along the minus strand of NC_059586.1, from coordinate 25,919,036 downwards.
AGACACATATACATGATACACAAAGGCATGAGACACAGACACATATACATGATACACAGAGGCATGAGACACAGACACATATACATGATACACAAAGGCATGAGACACAGACACATATACATGATACACAGAGGCATGAGACACAGACACATATACATGATACACAAAGGCATGAGACACAGACACATATACATGATACACAGAGGCATGAGACACAGACACATATACATGATACACAAAGGCATGAGACACAGACACATATACATGATACACAGAGGCATGAGACACAGACTCATATACATGATACATAAAGGCATGAGACACAGACACATATACATGATACACAGAGGCATGAGACACAGACACATATACATGATACACAAAGGCATGAGACACAGACACATATACATGATACACATGCATGATACACTGAGGCATGAGAAACATTTCCAATATTACTTACCCTTTAATACAATATAACACAAGAGTAAGAAGCGGTGATCCATAAGAGCTTTAACATCAATGAACAGATTCAATGCTAGTAGGAGAGGGACGCAAGAGTCACTTGGAAACATTTCCGTACGAAACGACACAATTATTGATCTTGATCACTTGCAAATATTTTTGCTGTAATGTTCCTATATATTTATAGCAACATTCAACACACCTCATACATTTAAAAGTGCATACAACAAATATGTTATTTATAGCTTCATTCAACTCATTCATCACTAATAGACAATCAATACAACTGACTTTCGAAGTATATGACGTCTGTCTGAAACATGTTCCTTTGAGGAAAGCCAAAAAGATGTCCAATGTAGAGAGAGAACGCAGACGACATTACAAAAGAAGACAAAAATAATGGAACTGCTTAAGCAGATACGACTATCCCTACAAAGAAGAAATAATTTAAACTGGCAGAATGAAGAAATAGAGCAGACACTCGCTCAATCATACCAGATTGAAGAAATATAATTAGGAGATAAATCCATAGAAGAAATAAAGAAAAACTAAATATTTCTTCACATAAGCGAAATCAAAAGCAAACACCACTGCCAGTATCAGACCTATTCGTACAAGTGAAGGTTCATACACGGAGGATGATAAAGAAATTAGTGAAATCCTAAAAGAGCAGTATGAGGACATGTTTAGCACTCTGATAAACAACATGAAAGTGGAAGATCCAGACAACTTAATTATGCGGCATATCCAAACCCCTGTAAATACAACTGATATCAACAAGAACGTGGCAGATTTTGAAATACAAATTGAACAATGCCCATGCACTTAGCCCCGTGTGTCAAGACTCATGGAATTCAAAATTTTTATAGAAATGCAAGGTGCCAGTAGCACAGGCACCCAGTATAGTGTGGAGGAGGAGCTCAGAAACTGGGAAGATACCAGCGGGTTAAATGAGCAGACAGCTCCTCTCCACAAGGGAGGGAGCAGAGCATTGGTTAAAAATTATAGACCAACTGCTCTAACGTCCCATATAATAAATGTATTTAATAGATTAATAAGGAGTCAAGTCACCAGTTTCATGGAGACCAATGACCTCCACAACCCAGGCCAACATGGATTCAGAGCGCGAAGATCGTGCCTCTCACAGCTACTTGACCACTATGACAAAATCACTGAAGCTTTAGAAGAAAAACTGAATGCAGATGTTGTATACACGGACTTCGCAGTGGCATTCGATAAATGTGACCATGGAGTGATAGCACACAAAATGAGGTCAATATGAATAGCAGTAAAGTATAATGATGAATATTACATTTCTGTCGAACAGAACACAAAGAGTAACAGTCAACCATATAAAATCGATCCATGTGCAGTAAAAAGCTCTGTACTTCAAAGTACAGTCCTTGCACCACTGCTTTTCCTTATTCTCATATTAAATATAGACTCAAATACAAGTCACAGCTCCGTGTCATCCTTTGCTGATGAGACAAAAATCAGCATGAAAATTACCTCTGCTGAAGACATTGAAAAACTACAAGCAGATATTAATAAAGTTTTCGAATGGGCAGCAGAAAAAAAACATGATACTTAACAAAGACAAATTCCAGGAACTTAGCTATGATAAAAATGAAGACCTTAAACAATGTTATTTCCTTACTTGTCCCATAACTCAGTCTTTTCGCCTCTCTATAGAGCCTTAATGCCTCGTATCGTCACAGATCCAACCTGAAGTCAGGGTGAAATTATCAAGAACTAAAGGTACAAATACAATCAAATCTGCTTAACCAAGCAAATATTGCGTCAGCCAGAAAAAATATAGAATGGATTACGAGAACTTTCAAATCCAGAGATCCCATCACAATGGTTGTACTTTTCAGGTCACTTGTGTTGTCCCGTCTCGAGTACTGCTCAGTACTCACTTCCCCCTTCAGAGCAGGATAGATTGCTGAAATAGAGAGAGTACAGAAAACATATTTGGCAAACATAGACTCGATAAAGCACCTAAATTATTGGGATCGTCTCAAAGCTCTCCAAATGTACTCATTAAAAAGAAGACGAGAGAGATATCAAATAATATACACCTGGTACACAGTAAAATAACAACGTACTGGAGTGAACGATATGGAAGAAAATGCAGAATAGAACCAGTGAAGAGCAGGGGTGCCATAGGCACAATCAGAGAACACTGTATGAACATCAGAGGTCCGCGGTGGTCCAACGTCCTCCCAGCGACTATAAGAAATATTGCCGGAACAACCGTGGACATCTTCAAGAGGAAACTAGATTGTTTCCTCCAAGGAGTGCCGGACCAACCAGGCTGTGGTAGGTATGTGGCCCTGCGGGCCGCTCCAAGCAACAGCCTGGTGGACCAAACTCTCACAAGTCAAGCCTGGCCTCGGGCCGGGCTTGGGGAGTAGAAGAACTCCCAGAACTCTATCCAGGCACCTGTTGTACATTTATTGCCACATTCAACACATCTGATACCACATCTGATATCAGATACCACATACTCAGATCACAAGCTCATTGAAGTGCAAACGACCATCAATACTCAGAATAGACCTAAAACGTTGATAAAGCGAGAGGGGCTATTCAGTAAATTCAATTTTAATAATAAAAGGATAGACTGGGAGATAATAAACAGGGAACTTACAAACATTCCATGGGAAACTGTTCTAAATAATACAAGTCCTACAGAAGGAATAGAAAAACTGACTTCAGAAGCGTATCAAGTTTGTCTGAAACATGTTCCTTTGAGGAAAGCCAGAAAGAGATCTAACGTAGAAAGAGAACGCAGACGACACTATAAACGCAGGAAAAAAATAACGGAACTGCTTATGCAGACACGAATTTCCCGTCAAAGAAGGAATAATTTAAATAGGGAGATTGAAGAAATCGAGCGGAAATTGAAACACTCATATGAAACTGAAGAAAGGCAGTTAGAACAGAAAGCAATTCAGGAAATAAAGAAAAATCCAAAATATTTCTTCTCATATGTGAAATCAAAAGCAAAAACCACTGCCAGTATTGGACCTATTCGTACAAGTGAAGGTTCATACACGGAGGATGACAAAGAAATTAGTGAAATCCTAAAAAAGCAGTATGAGGACATGTTTAACACTCCAATAAACAACATGAAGGTGGAAGATCCAGACAATTTCAAGAGCAGAGGTGCCATAGGCACAATCAGAGAACACTGTATAAACATCAGAGGTCCGCGGTTGTTCAACGTCCTCCCAGCAAGCATAAGAAATATTGTCGGAACAACCGTGGACATCTTCAAGAGGAAACTAGATTTATTCCTCCAAGGAGTGCCGGACCAACCGGGCTGTGGTGGGTATGTGGGCCTGCGGGCCGCTCCAAGCAACAGCCTGGTGGACCAAACTCTCACAAGTCAAGCCTGGCCTCGGGCCGGGCTTGGGGAGTAGAAGAACTCCCAGAACCCCATCAACCAGGTAACCAGGTATCTGTCACTTAGTCACTGTCAGAGTAGTTAACGGATGGAATGCATTAGGCAGTGATGTGGTGGAGGCTGACTCCATACAGTTTCAAATGTAGATATGAAAGAGCCCAATAGGCTCAGGAACCTGTACACCAGTTGATTGACAGTTGAGAGGCGGGACCAAAGAGCCAGAGCTCAACCCCCACAGGCACAAATAGGTGAGTACACACGCAAATGAGCTTGGAGAATGGGTACTAGAGGAAAACCCAGACATAATAGCACTCACAGAAACAGAGCTAACGAAAACCATAACAAATGCAGTGTTCCCACAGGAATATTATGTTATGAAGAAAGAGAGGGAAGGAAGAGGCGGTGGTGGTGTAGCTCTGCTGGTAAGAAATGGCTGGGACTTTGAGGAGATGGTTATTCAGGGCTGTGAGGGTTTCAGTGGCTACATAGCAGGTACCATAACAACTGGGGGACAAAAAATTATAGTCGTAGTCATATATAATCCACCGCCAAATGACAGAAGACCCAGACAGGAATATGATAGGAACATGGCCACCATTTACATAATAGAGAGAGCAGCTTCTGTTGCCAGCAGGAATGGATCTGGACTACTAATTATAGGAGACTTCAACCACGGGAAAATAGACAGGGAGAACAGGAATCCGCATGGAGGACCAGAAACATGGAGAGCTAAGCTACTGGACGTGGCAACAAGACACTTTCTAAGCCAACACATCAAGGAACCAACATGAATGAGAGGAGAAGATGAACCAGCCATGCTCGATCTGATATTTACCCTAAATGAGTGGGATATAAGGGAAGTTAAGATGGAAGCGCCCTTGGGAATGAGTGATCACAGTGTATTGAACTTTGAGTACCTGGTAGAGCTCGGAAGAATCTTTCCCAAAAAAGAACTAGGAAACAAAAGGCTGGCATACCGAAAGGGGAAATATGAGATGAGACGTTTCCAAAGGGAAATTACCTTGGGACGAAGACCTCAGAGCTAAGACTGTACAACATATGATGGACTATGTCACCCAAAAGTGTCAGGAGGCAGTAAACAGGTTCATCCCGTCCAAAGGGAAAAATCCGAGAAGCAAAAGAAGAATCCATGGCATAATAGAGCATGTATGGAAGCAAAGGTACTGAACAAAAAAGGCATGGAGGAACTACTGGAATAACAGAACACCAGAAAGCAAAGGGAGATACCAGAGAACCAGGAATGAGTATGTTAAGATGAGAAGAGAAGCAGAGAAAAGTTTTGAAAATGATATAGCAAACAAAGCCAAGACCGAACCAAAGAGTGTGCATAGGCACTTTGCTTGCCACTCTCCATAGTGTATAGTAGGCCACTGGAGACGGGAGACCTACCAGAAATATGGAAGACGGCGAACGTGGTCCCAATATACAAAAAGGGCGACAGGCAAGAGGCACTGAACTACAGGCCAGTGTCTTTGACTTGTATACCATGCAAGTTGATGGAGAAGATCGTGAGAAAAAACCTGATAGCACATCAGGAGAGAAGGGACTTCGTGACAAATCGCCAACATGGGTTCAGGGAGGGTAAATCTTGACTGACTGGCTTAATAGAATTCTACGACCAGGTGACAAAGATTAAGCAAGAAAGAGAAGGCAGGGCGGACTGCATTTTCTTGGATTGTCGGAAAGCCTTTGACACAGTACCGCATAAGAGGCTGGTACATAAGCTGGAGAGACAGGCAGGTGTAGCTGGTAAGGTGCTCCAGTGGATAAGGGAGTACCTAAGCAATAGGAAGCAGAGAGTTACGGTGAGGGGTGAGACCTCCGATTGGCGTGAAGTCACCAGTGGAGTCCCACAGGGCTCTGTACTCGGTCCTATCTTGTTTCTGATATATGTAAATGATCTCCCGGAGGGTATAGATTCATTTCTCTCAATGTTTGTGGACGATGCCAAAATTATGAGAAGGATTAAGACAGAAGAGGACTGTTTGAGGCTTCAAGAAGACCTAGACAAGCTGAAGGAATGGTCGAACAAATGGTTGTTAGAGTTTAACCCAACCAAATGTAATGTAATGAAGATAGGTGTAGGGAGCAGGAGGCCAGATACAAGGTATCATCTGGGAGAGGAAATTCTTCAGGAGTCAGAGAAAGAAAAAGACTTGGGAGTTGATATCACGCCAGACCTGTCTCCTGCAGCCCATATCAAGAGGATAACATCAGCGGCATATGCCAGGCTGGCCAACATACGAACGGCATTCAGAAACTTGTGTAAAGAATCATTCAGAACTTTGTATACCACATATGTCAGGCCAATCCTGGAGTATGCAGCCCCAGCATGGAGTCCATATCTAGTCAAGGATAAGACTAAACTGGAAAAGGTTCAAAGGTTTGCCACCAGACTAGTACCCGAGCTGAGAGGTATGAGCTACGAGGAGAGACTACGGGAATTAAACCTCACTTCGCTGGAAGACAGAAGAGTTAGGGGGGACATGATCACCACATTCAAGATTCTCAAGGGAATTGATAGGGTAGATAAAGACAGTCTATTTAACACAAGGGGCACACGCACAAGGGGACACAGGTGGAAACTGAGTGCCCAAATGAGCCACAGAGATATTAGAAAGAACTTTTTTAGTGTCAGAGTGGTTGACAAATGGAATGCATTAGGAAGTGATGTGGTGGAGGCTGACTCCATACACAGTTTCAAGTGTAGATATGATAGAGCCCAGTAGACCCAGGAATCTGTACACCTGTTGATTGACGGTTGAGAGGCGGGACCATAGAGCCAGAGCTCAACCCCCGCAAAGACAACTAGGTGAGTACACACACACACACAGTGTGAGGGGCAGTGAACAATGTTCTCTGGTGTGGGAGTTGGTGTTATTATGCGCCCGCTGTCAAGGGCAGTGAACAATGTTCTCTGGTGTGGGAGTTGGTGTTATTATGCGCCCGCTGTCAAGGGCAGTGAACAATGTTCTCTGGTGTGGGAGTTGGTGTTATTATGCGCCCGCTGTCAAGGGCAGTGAACAATGTTCTCTGGTGTGGGAGTTGGTGTTATTATGCGCCCGCTGTCAAGGGCAGTGAACAATGTTCTCTGGTGTGGGAGTTGGTGTTATTATGCGCCCGCTGTCAAGGGCAGTGAACAATGTTCTCTGGTGGGGGAGTTGGTGTTATTATGCGCCCGCTGTCAAGGGCAGTGAACAATGTTCTCTGGTGTGGGAGTTGGTGTTATTATGCGCCCGCTGTCAAGGGCAGTGAACAATGTTCTCTGGTGTGGGAGTTGGTGTTATTATGCACCCCCTGTCAAGGGCAGTGAACAATGTTCTCTGGTGGGGGAGTTGGTGTTATTATGCGCCCGCTGTCAAGGGCAGTGAACAATGTTCTCTGGTGTGGGAGTTGGTGTTATTATGCGCCCGCTGTCAAGGGCAGTGAACAATGTTCTCTGGTGGGGGAGTTGGTGTTATTATGCGCCCGCTGTCAAGGGCAGTGAACAATGTTCTCTGGTGGGGGAGTTGGTGTTATTATGCGCCCGCTGTCAAGGCTCTAGCCACACTCATTATTAATTACTGACCAATTACCTCCCAGATAATTAACTCAGGTGACGAGGAATGACGGGGAAGGGGAGGGGAGGGGAGGGGTGGGGAGGGGAGGGGAGGGGAGGGAAGGGGAGTGATAAAGGGGTAAGGGGAGGAAAGAGGGGAAGGATAAAGAGGTAAGGAGAGGATAAAGAGGTAAGGGGAGGATAAAGAGGCAAGGGGAGGATAAAGAGGCAAGGGGAGGATAAAGAGGCAAGGGGAGGATAAAGAGGCACGGGGAGGATAAAGAGGCACGGGGAGGATAAAGAGGCAAGGGGAGGATAAAGAGGCACGGGGAGGATAAAGAGGTAAGGGGAGGATAAAGAGGCAAGGGGAGGATAAAGAGGCAAGGGGAGGATAAAGAGGCACGGGGAGGATAAAGAGGCACGGGGAGGATAAAGAGGCAAGGGGAGGATAAAGAGGCACGGGGAGGATAAAGAGGTAAGGGAAGGATAAAGAGGCAAGGGGAGGATAAAGAGGCAAGGGGAGGATAAAGAGGCACGGGGAGGATAAAGAGGCACGGGGAGGATAAAGAGGCAAGGGGAGGATAAAGAGGCACGGGGAGGATAAAGAGGTAAGGGAAGGATAAAGAGGCAAGGGGAGGATAAAGGGGTAGAGGGATCAATAATTAATAGTTTCTCATCAGGGCGGCAGCTTCCTCATCTAGCTCTGGGAGCTGTTCAGGCTCAGTAGTGAACACTACATGGAAGCTGGCATTGAACTTTTCACATATTTCTTTATCATTTTCTCTATACTGGCCTCCACCTTTTTCGTAACCTGGTCACTTGGTCATTCACTGTCATTTTCCTGCTTACATGGCTATGTAAGAGTTTCGGTTGTCTCTTTGCTTTGGAGGCAATATTATCTTCATAGTTTCTTTCTGCCAATCTTCTTATGTTTATGTAGTCATTCCTGACCCTCTTGCATCTGTTCTGGTTTACCTCTGTCCTTTGTCTTCTGTATTTCCTCCACTCCCTCCTGCTCTTTGGTCTTGCTTCCTGACACTGTCTATTGAACATCGGGTTATTATATTCTCTCTACCATTGCCCTTAATGGTGGTATGGATCTCTCTTCTGCCTCTTTGTACCTCAAGTATACTTGGTCATCATTTCCTGGGCCGTCTTCCCTATAAGTTCCTCCTCCCAATGCACACTTCCCAGATACTCTCTTACTGTCATGTTATCTTCTTTTGTATAGTCAGCTCTCCCTTCCCTGACTCCTGGTCTTATGGGCACTGTTCTGAGGTCCATCATGTAGTGGAATACCTGGACACAATGGTCACTTGCTCCTAGTGGACACAATGGTCACTTGCTCCTAGTAGACACAATGGTCACTTGCTCCTAGTGGACACAATGGTCACTTGCTCCTAGTAGACACAATGGTCACTTGCTCCTAGTGGACACAATGGTCACTTGCTCCTAGTGGACACAATGGTCACTTGCTCCTAGTGGACACAATGGTCACTTGCTCCTAGTGGACACAATGGTCACTTGCTCCTAGTGGACACAATGGTCACTTGCTCCTAGTGGACACAATGGTCACTTGCTCCTAGCGGACACAATGGTCACTTGCTCCTAGTGGACACAATGGTCACTTGCTCCTAGTGGACACAATGGTCACTTGCTCCTAGTGGACACAATGGTCACTTGCTCCTAGTGGACACAATGGTCACTTGCTCCTAGTGGACACAATGGTCACTTGCTCCTAGTGGACACAATGGTCACTTGCTCCTAGTGGACACAATGGTCACTTACTCCTAGTGGACACAATGGTCACTTGCTCCTAGTGGACGCAATGGTCACTTGCTCTTAGTGGTAGTTCAGGCTCTAAGTCCTCAATGCCTTCCTCATTCTGGGTGAAGATCAAGTCCAGTAGACTTGGTGTAGCTCCTCTTTCTCTTGTGTCCTCCTTTACATGTTGTGTTAAGAAGTTTCTTTCTACAACTTCCACTAATTTCGCTCCCCACGTTTCTTCCCCACCATGAGGATTTCTGGAATCCCAGTCACTCGCTCCATGATTTAGGTCCCCCATGACTAGAAGTTTATCTCTCATTGTGTGTGCCACTGTTGCTCCTCTCTGCAATGTCTCTATGCAGGCTTTGTTGTTGTCATCATATTCATGCCTGGGTCTTCTGTTGTTTGATAAGTGGTTATAAATTACCAGGACCACAATTCTTCCTCCATCTGCTGTCAGTGTCCCAGTGATGGAGTTTGTGTATACGTTTTCACTCTGATTCTTGAGTTCTCCAAACTTCATCTCATGTTATACTAGGAGTGTACCGAGTCTTCGAGCTCTTCCTGGACACCTTATTCCCAGAGATCTCAGTGGGAGGGAGCCAGGGAGTAGGTGGGGGTCAGGGAGTGACTGGGGGTCAGGGAGTGACTGGGGGGTCAGGGAGTGGCTGGGGGGTCAGGGAGTGGCTGGGGGGTCAGGGAGTGGCTGGGGGTCAGGGAGTGGCTGGGGTCAGGGAGTGGCTGGGGGTCAGGGAGTGGCTGGGGGGTCAGGGAGTGGCTGGGGGTCAGGGAGTGGCTGGGGGTCAGGGAGTGGCTGAGGGGTCAGGGAGTGGCTGGGGGTCATGTAGTGGCTGGGGGTCATGGAGTGGCTGGGGTCATGTAGTGGCTGGGGGACAGGGAGTGGCTGGGGGGACATGGAGTGGCTGGGGGTCAGGGAGTGGCTGGGGGTCATGGAGTGGCTGGGGGTCAGGGAGTTGCTGGGGGGTCAGGGAGTTGCTGGGGGTCATGGAGTGGCTGGGGGACATGTAGTGGCTGGGGGGTCATGGAGTGGCTGGGGGGTCATGTAGTGGCTGGGGGACATGTAGTGGCTGGGGGTCAGGGAGTGGCTGGGGGTCATGTAGTGGCGGAGGGTCATGGAGTGGCTGGGGGTCAGGGAGTGGCTGGGGGGTCATGTAGTGGCTAGGGGTCATGTAGTGGCTGGGGGTCATGGAGTGGCTGGGGGTTCAGGGAGTGGCTGGGGGACAGGGAGTGGCTGGGGGACATGGAGTGGCTGGGGGTCAGGGAGTGGCTGGGGGTCAGGTAGTGGCGGAGGGTCAGGGAGTGGCTGGGGGTCATGGAGTGGCTGGGGGGTCATGGAGTGGCTGGGGGACATGTAGTGGCTGGGGGTCAGGGAGTGGCTGGGGGTCATGGAGTGGCTGGGGGTCAGGGAGTGGCTGGGGGTCATGTAGTGGCGGAGGGTCAGGGAGTGGCTGGGGGTCATGGAGTGGCTGGAGGGTCATGTAGTGGCTGGGGGTCATGTAGTGGCTGGGGGTCATGTAGTGAGTGCGGGTCATGTAGTGACTGCGGGTCATGTAGTAGCTGGGGGACAGGGAGTGGCTGGGGGTCATGGAGTGGCGGAGGGTCATGGAGTGGCTGGGGGTCATGGAGTGGCGGAGGGTCATGTAGTGGCTGTTGGTCATGTAGTGACTGGAGGGACAGGGAGTGGCTGGGGGGTCATGTAGTGGCTGAGGGTCATGTAGTGGCTGGGGGACATGTAGTGGCTGAGGGTCATGTAGTGGCTGGGGGTCAGGGAGTGGCGGAGGGTTATGTAGTGGCTGGGGGTCAGGGAGTGGCTGGGGGTCATGTAGTGGCGGAGGGGACATGTAGTGGCTGGGGGACATGTAGTGGCTGGGGGACATGTAGTGGCTGGGGGTCATGTAGTGGCTGGGGGACATGTAGTGACTGGCGGGACATGTAGTGACTGCGGGACATGTAGTGGCTGGGGGTCATGTAGTGGCTGGGGGACATGTAGTGGCTGAGGGTCATGGAGTGGCTGGGGGTCATGTAGTGGCGGAGGGACATGTAGTGGCTGGAGGGACATGTAGTGGCTGAGGGACAGGTAGTGGCTGGGGGACATGTAGCGGCTCGGGTCATGTAGTGGCGGAGGGTCATGTAGTGGCTGGGGGTCATGGAGTGGCTGGAGGGTCATGTAGAGGCTGGGGGACATGTAGTGGCTGGGGGACATGTAGTGGCTGGGGGTCATGGAGTGGCTGGGGGTCATGTAGTGGCTGGAGGGTCATGTAGTGGCTGGGGGTCATGTAGTGGCGGAGGGTCAGGTAGTGGCTGGGGGGACATGTAGTGGCTGGGGGTCATGTAGTGGCTGGGGGTCATGTAGTGGCTGGGGGTCAGGGAGTGGCTGGGGGACATGTAGTGGCTGAGGGACAGTGAGTGGCGGAGGGACATGTAGTGGCTGGAGGGACATGTAGTGGCTGGGGGTCATGTAGTGGCTGGGGGTCATGGAGTGGCGGGGGGACATGTAGTGGCGGATGGGACATGTAGTGGCTGGGGGACATGTAGTGGCGGAGGGTCATGTAGTGGCTGGAGGGACAGAGAGTGGCTGGGGGACATGTAGTGGCTGGGGGTCATGTAGTGGCTGGGGGGTCATGTAGTGGCTGGGGGACATGTAGTGGCGAAGGGACATGTAGTGGCTGGGGGACATGTAGTGGCGGGGGGTCATGTAGTGGCTTGGGGTCATGTAGTGGCTGGGGGACATGTAGTGGCTGAGGGACATGTAGTGGCTGAGGGACATGTAGTGGCGGAGGGTCATGTAGTGGCTGGAGGGTCATGTAGTGGCTGGGGGTCATGTAGTGGCTGGGGGACAGGGAGTGGCTGGGGGTCATGTAGTGGCTGGGGGTCATGTAGTGGCGGAGGGTCAGGGAGTGGCTGGGGTCATGTAGTGGTTGGGGGACATGTAGTGGCTGGGGGACATGTAGTTGCTGGGGGACATGTAGTGGCTGGGGGTCATGTAGTGGCTGGGGGGACATGTAGTGGCTGGGGGGACATGTAGTGGCTGGGGGACATGTAGTGGCTGGGGGTCATGTAGTGGCTGGAGGGACATGTAGTGGCTGGAGGGACATGTAGTGGCGGAGGGACATGTAGTGGCTGGGGGACATGTAGTGGCTGGGGGTCATGTAGTGGCTGGAGGGACATGTAGTGGCTGGAGGGTCATGTAGTGGCTGAGGGTCATGTAGTGGCTGGAGGGTCATGTAGTGGCTGGGGGACATGTAGTGGCTGGGGGTCATGTAGTGGCTGGGGGACATGTAGTGGCTGGTGGGTCATGTAGTGGCTGGGGGACATGTAGTGGCTGAGGGACATGTAGTGGCGGAGGGACATGTAGTGGCTGAGGGACATGTAGTGGCTGGAGGGTCATGTAGTGGCGGAGGATCATGGTGTGGCTGGGGGACATGTAGTGGCTGGGGACATGTAGTGGCTGAGGGTCATGTAGTGGCTGGAGGGACATGTAGTGGCTGAGGGACATGTAGTGGCTGGAGGGACATGTAGTGGCTGTGGGACATGTAGTGGCTGGGGGACATGTAGTGGCTGGGGGACATGTAGTAGCTGAGGGACATGTAGTGGCTGGGGGACATGTAGTGGCGGAGGGACATGTAGTGGCTGGGGGACATGTAGTGGCTGAGGGACATGTAGTGGCTGGGGGGACATGTAGTGGCTGGGGGTCATGTAGTGGCTGGGGGGACATGTAGTGGCTGGGGGGACATGTAGTGGCTGGGGGACATGTAGTGGCTGGGGGACATGTAGTGGCTGGGGGGACATGTAGTGGCTGGGGGCTCATGTAGTGGCTGTGGGACATGTAGTGGCTGGGGGACATGTAGTGGCTGGGGGACATGTAGTGGCTGGGGGACATGTAGTGGGAGGGGGGAGTTGCGGAGGGTCATGTAGTGGCGGAGGGACATGTAGTGGCGGAGGGACATGTAGTGGCTGGGGGACATGTAGTGGCTGGGGGACATGTAGTGGCGGGGACATGTAGTGGCTGGGGGACATGTAGTGGCTGGGGGACATGTAGTGGCTGGGGGACATGTAGTGGCTGGGGGGACATGTAGTGGCTGGGGGACATGTAGTGGCTGGGGGACATGTAGTGGCTGGGGGACATGTAGTGGCTGGGGGGACATGTAGTGGCTGGGGGACATGTAGTGGCTGGGGGACATGTAGTGGCTGGGGGACATGTAGTGGCTGGGGGGACATGTAGTGGCTGGGGGACATGTAGTGGCTGGGGGACATGTAGTGGCTGGGGGTCATGTAGTGGCTGGGGGACATGTAGTGGCTGGGGGACATGTAGTGGCTGGGGGGACATGTAGTGGCTGGGGGGACATGTAGTGGCTGGGGGACATGTAGTGGCTGGGGGACATGTAGTGGCTGGTGGGACATGAGTGGCTGGGGGACATGTAGTGGCTGGGGGACATGTAGTGGCTGGGGGACATGTAGTGGCTGGGGGACATGTAGTGGCTGGGGGGACATGTAGTGGCTGGGGGACATGTAGTGGCTGGGGGACATGTAGTGGCTGGGGGACATGTAGTGGCTGGGGGACATGTAGTGGCTGGGGGACATGTAGTGGCTGGGGGTCATGTAGTGGCTGGGGGACATGTAGTGGCTGGGGGACATGTAGTGGCTGGAGGGACATGTAGTGGCTGGGGGACATGTAGTGGCTGGAGGGACATGTAGTGGCTGGGGGTCATGTAGTGGCTGGGGGACATGTAGTGGCTGGGGGACATGTAGTGGCTGGGGGACATGTAGTGGCTGGGGGGACATGTAGTGGCTGGGGGGACATGTAGTGGCTGGAGGGACATGTAGTGGCTGGGGGACATGTAGTGGCGGGGGGACATGTAGTGGCTGTTGGGACATGTAGTGGCTGGAGGGACATGTAGTGGCTGGGGGGACATGTAGTGGCTGGGGGTCAGGGAGTGGCTGGGGGACATGTAGTGGCTGGAGGGACATGTAGTGGCTGGGGGGACATGTAGTGGCTGGAGGGACATGTAGTGGCTGGGGGTCATGTAGTGGCTGGGGGACATGTAGTGGCTGAGGGACATGTAGTGGCTGGGGGACATGTAGTGGCTGGGGGACATGTAGTGGCTGGGGGACATGTAGTGGCTGGGGGGACATGTAGTGGCTGCGGGACATGTAGTGGCTGGGGGACATGTAGTGGCTGGGGGACATGTAGTGGCTGGGGGACATGTAGTGGCTGGAGGGACATGTAGTGGCTGGGGGACATGTAGTGGCTGGGGGGACATGTAGTGGCTGAGGGACATGTAGTGGCTGGGGGGACATGTAGTGGCTGGGGGACATGTAGTGGCTGGGGGACATGTAGTGGCGGAGGGTCATGTAGTGGCTGGGGGACATGTAGTGGCTGGGGGGACATGTAGTATCTGGGGGACATGTAGTGGCTGGGGGACATGTAGTGGCGGAGGGTCAGGGAGTAGGTGGGGGTCATGTAGTGGCTGGGGGGACATGTAGTGGCTGGGGGACATGTAGTGGCTGGTGGGACATGTAGTGGCTGGGGGGACATGTAGTGGCTGGGGGACATGTAGTGGCTGGGGGACATGTAGTGGCTGGGGGGACATGTAGTGGCTGGTGGAACATGTAGTGGCTGGGGGACATGTAGTGGCTGGGGGACATGTAGTGGCTGGTGGGACATGTAGTGGCTGGTGGGACATGTAGTGGCTGGGGGGACATGTAGTGGCTGGGGGACATGTAGTGGCTGGTGGGACATGTAGTGGCTGGGGGGACATGTAGTGGCTGGGTGGGACATGTAGTGGCTGGGGGTCAGGGAGTGGCTGGGGGGACATGTAGTGGCTGGAGGGACATGTAGTGGCTGGGGCGACATGTAGTTGCTGGGGTGACATGTAGTGACTGGGGCGACATGTAGATGCTGGGGGACATGTAGTGGCTGGGGGGACATGTAGTGGCTGGAGGGACATGTAGTGGCTGGTGGGACATGTAGTGGCTGGTGGGACATGTAGTGACTGGGGCTACATGTAGTTGCTGGGGTGACATGTAGTGGCTGGGGCGACATGTAGTGGCTGGGGGACATGTAGTGGCTGGGGGGACATGTAGTGGCTGGGGGGACATGTAGTGGCTGGGGGACATGTAGTGGCTGTGGGACATGTAGTGGCTGAGGGGACATGTAGTGGCTGGGGGACATGTAGTGGCTAGGGGGACATGTAGTGGCTGGTGGGACATGTAGTGGCTGGGGGGACATGTAGTGGCTGGTGGGACATGTAGTGGCTGGGGCGACATGTAGTTGCTGGGGTGACATGTAGTGGCTGGGGCGACATGTAGTGGCTGTTGGGACATGTAGTGACTGGGGCGACATGTAGTGGCTGGGGGGGACATGTAGTGGCTGGGGGGACATGTAGTTGCTGGGGTGACATGTAGTGACTGGGGCGACATGTAGTGGCTGGGGGGACATGTAGTGGCTGGGGGACATGTAGTGGCTGGGGGGACATGTAGTGGCTGGGGGGACATGTAGTGGCTGGGGGACATGTAGTGGCTGGGGGACATGTAGTGGCTGGGGGGACATGTAGTGGCTGGGGGGACATGTAGTGGCTGGGGGGACATGTAGTGGCTGGGGGACATGTAGTGGCTGGGGGACATGTAGTGGCTGGGGGACATGTAGTGGCTGGGGGACATGTAGTGGCTGGGGGACATGTAGTGGCTGGGGGACATGTAGTGGCTGGGGGACATGTAGTGGCTAGTGGAACATGTAGTCGGTGGGGGACATGTAGTGCCTTTTGGAACATGTAGTGGCTGGGGGACAAGTAATGTCTGGGGGACATGTAGTGGCTGGTGGGACATGTAGTGGCTGGTGGGACATGTAGTGGCTGGGGGGACATGTAGTGGCTGGGGGGACATGTAGTGGCTGGGGGACATGTAGTGGCTGGGGGACATGTAGTGGCTGGGGGACATGTAGTGGCTGGGGGACATGTAGTGGCTGGGGGACATGTAGTGGCTGGGGGACATGTAGTGGCTGGGGAACATGTAGTGGCTGGGGGACATGTAGTGGCTGGGGGACATGTAGTGGCTGGTGGAACATGTAGTGACTGGGGCGACATGTAGCGGCTGGGGGGACATGTAGTGGCTGGGGGGACATGTAGTGGCTGGGGTGACATGTAGTGGCTGGGGGGACATGTAGTGGCTGGTGGAACATGTAGTGGCTGGGGGACATGTAGTGGCTGGTGGGACATGTAGTGGCTGGGGGACATGTAGTGGCTGGGGGGACATGTAGTGGCTGGGGGGACATGTAGTGGCTGGGGGACATGTAGTGGCGGGGGGACATGTAGTGGCTGGGGTGACATGTAGTGGCTGGGGGGACATGTAGTGGCTGGGGTGACATGTAGTGGCGGGGGGACATGTAGTGGCTGGGGGGACATGTAGTGGCTGGGGGGACATGTAGTGGCTGGGGGGACATGTAGTGGCTGGGGGGACATGTAGTGGCTAGTGGAACATGTAGTGGCTGGGGGACATGTAGTGGCTGGTGGAACATGTAGTGGCTGGGGGACATGTAGTGGCTGGGGGACATGTAGTGGCTGGTGGGACATGTAGTGGCTGGTGGGACATGTAGTGGCTGGTGGGACATGTAGTGGCTGGGGTGACATGTAGTGGCTGGGGGACATGTAGTGGCTGGTGGGACATGTAGTGGCTGGTGGAACATGTAGTGGCTGGGGGACATGTAGTGGCTGGGGGACATGTAGTGGCTGGGGGACATGTAGTGGCTGGGGGGACATGTAGTGGCTGGGGGGACATGTAGTGGCTGGGGGGACATGTAGTGGCTGGGGGGACATGTAGTGGCTGGGGGACATGTAGTGGCTGGGGGACATGTAGTGGCTGGGGGACATGTAGTGGCTGGGGGACATGTAGTGGCTGGGGGACATGTAGTGGCTGGGGGGACATGTAGTGGCTGGTGGGACATGTAGTGGCTGGGGGACATGTAGTGGCTGGGGTGACATGTAGTGGCTGGGGGACATGTAGTGGCTGGGGGACATGTAGTGGCTGGGGGACATGTAGTGGCTGGGGGACATGTAGTGGCTGGGGGGACATGTAGGGGCTGGGGGGACATGTAGTGGCTGGGGGACATGTAGTGGCTGGGGGGACATGTAGTGGCTGGGGGACATGTAGTGGCGGGGGGACATGTAGTGGCTGGGGGTTAGGGAGTGGCGGATGGACATGTAGTGGCTGGGGGACATGTAGTGGCTGGGGGACATGTAGTGGCTGGGGGACATGTAGTGGCTGGGGGGACATGTAGTGGCTGGGGGACATGTAGTGGCTGGGGGACATGTAGTGGCTGGGGGGACATGTAGTGGCTGGAGGGACATGTAGTGGCTGGGGGACATGTAGTGGCTGAGGGACATGTAGTGGCTGGGGGACATGTAGTGGCTGGGGGACATGTAGTGAGTGCGGGACAGGGAGTGGCTGCGTGACATGTAGTGGCTGGGGCGACATGTAGTGGCTGGGGGGACATGTAGTGGCTGGTGGGTCATGTAGTGGCTGGGGGGACATGTAGTGGCTGGGGGGACATGTAGTGGCTGGGGGGACATGTAGTGGCTGGGGGGACATGTAGTGGCTGGTGGGACATGTAGTGACTGGAGGGACATGTAGTGGCTGGTGGAACATGTAGTGACTGGGGAAACATGTAGTTGCTGGGGTGACATGTAGTGGCTGGTGGGACATGTAGTGGCTGGGGGACATGTAGTGGCTGGGGGACATGTAGTGGCTGGTGGGACATGTAGTGGCTGGTGGGACATGTAGTGGCTGGGGGACATGTAGTGGCTGGAGGGACATGTAGTGGCTGGGGGACATGTAGTGGCTGGGGGACATGTAGTGGCTGGGGGACATGTAGTGGCTGGGTGACATGTAGTGGCTGGGGGGACATGTAGTGGCGGGGGGACATGTAGTGGCTGGGGGGTCATGTAGTGGCTGGGGGACATGTAGTGGCTGGGGGACATGTAGTGGCTGGGGGTCATGGAGTGGCGGAGGGGGACATGTAGTGGCTGGAGGGACATGTAGTGGCTGGAGGGACATGTAGTGGCTGGGGGTCATGTAGTGGCTGGGGGGACATGTAGTGGCTGGGGGTCATGTAGTGGCTGGGGGTCATGTAGTGGCTGGGGCGACATGTAGTGGCTGGGGGACATGTAGTGGCTGGGGGGACATGTAGTGGCTGGGGGACATGTAGTGGCTGGGGGACATGTAGTGGCTGGGGGTCATGTAGTGGCTGGGGGACATGTAGTGGCTGGGGGACATGTAGTGGCTGGGGGACATGTAGTGGCGGGGGGACATGTAGTGGCTGGGGGTCATGTAGTGGCTGGGGGTCATGTAGTGGCTGGGGGACATGTAGTGGCTGGGGGACATGTAGTGGCTGGGGGACATGTAGTGGCTGGGGGGACATGTAGTGGCTGGGGGACATGTAGTGGCGGGGGGACATGTAGTTGCTGGGGGACATGTAGTGGCTGGGGGACATGTAGTGGCTGGGGGACATGTAGTGGCTGGGGGACATGTAGTGGCTGGGGGACATGTAGTGGCTGGGGGGACATGTAGTGGCTGGGGGACATGTAGTGGCTGGGGGGACATGTAGTGGCTGGGGGACATGTAGTGGCTGGGGGACATGTAGTGGCTGGGGGACAGGGAGTGGCGGAGGGTCACATGTAGTGGCTGGGGGACATGTAGTGGCTGGGGGTCATGTAGTGGCTGGGGGTCATGTAGTGGCTGGGGGTCATGTAGTGGCGGGGGGGGGGACATGTAGTGGCTGGAGGGACATGTAGTGGCTGGGGGACATGTAGTGGCTGGAGGGACATGTAGTGGCTGGGGGACATGTAGTGGCTGGGGGACATGTAGTGGCTGGGGGACATGTAGTGGCTGGAGGGACATGTAGTGGCGGGGGGACATGTAGTGGCTGGGGGACATGTAGTGGCTGGGGGACATGTAGTGGCTGGGGGGACATGTAGTGGCTGGGGGACATGTAGTGGTTGGGGACATGTAGTGGCTGGGGGGACATGTAGTGGCTGGGGGACATGTAGTGGCTGGGGGACATGTAGTGGCGGAGGGACATGTAGTGGCTGGGGGTCATGTAGTGGCTGGAGGGACATGTAGTGGCTGGGGGACATGTAGTGGCTGGGTGACATGTAGTGGCTGGGGGACATGGAGTGGCGGAGGGGACATGGAGTGGCTGGGGGTCATGTAGTGGCTGGGGGACATGTAGTGGCTGGGGGACATGTAGTGGCTGGGGGGACATGTAGTGGCTGGGGGTCATGTAGTGGCTGGAGGGACATGTAGTGGCTGGGGGACATGTAGTGGCTGGGGGACATGTAGTGGCGGAGGGACATGTAGTGGCTGTGGGTCATGTAGTGGCTGGGGGTCATGTAGTGGCTGGGGGACATGTAGTGGCTGGGGGTCATGTAGTGGCTGGGGGGACATGTAGTGGCTGGAGGGACATGTAGTGGCTGGGGGGGACATGTAGTGGCTGGGGGTCAGGTAGTGGCTGGTGGTCATGTAGTGGCGGTGGGGACATGTAGTGGCTGGAGGGACATGTAGTGGCGGAGGGTCATGTAGTGGCTGGAGGGACATGTAGTGGCTGGGGGTCATGTAGTGGCTGGGGGACATGTAGTGGCTGGGGGACATGTAGTGGCTGGGGGTCATGTAGTGGCTGGGGGACATGTAGTGGCTGGGGGGTCATGTAGTGGCTGGGGGACATGTAGTGGCTGGGGGACATGTAGTGGCTGGTGGGTCAGGGAGTGGCTGGGGGTCATGGAGTGGCTGGGGGACATGTAGTGGCTGGGGGACATGTAGTGGCTGGGGGGACATGTAGTGGCTGGGGGACATGTAGTGGCTGAGGGACATGTAGTGGCGGGGGGACATGTAGTGGCTGGAGGGACATGTAGTGGCTGGGGAGACATGTAGTGGCTGGGGGACATGTAGTGGCTGGGGGGTCATGTAGTGGCTGGAGGGACATGTAGTGGCTGGGGGACATGTAGTGGCGGGGGGACATGTAGTGGCTGGAGGGTCATGTAGTGGCTGGGGGGACATGTAGTGGCTGGGGGTCATGTAGTGGCTGGGGGACATGTAGTGGCTGGGGGACATGTAGTGGCTGGGGGACATGTAGTGGCTGGGGGTCATGGAGTGGCGGGGGGTCATGTAGTGGCGGAGGGACATGTAGTGGCTGGGGGTCATGTAGTGGCTGGGGGACATGGAGTGGCTGGAGGGACATGTAGTGGCTGGGGGTCATGTAGTGGTTGGGGGTCATGTAGTGGCTGGGGGGACATGTAGTCGCTGGGGGACATGTAGTGGCTGGGGGACATGTAGTGGCGGAGGGACATGTAGTGGCTGGGGGACATGTAGTGGCTGGGGGACATGTAGTGGCTGGGGGACATGTAGTGGCTGGGGGACATGTAGTGGCTGGGGGTCATGTAGTGGCTGGGGGTCATGTAGTGGCTGGGGGACATGTAGTGGCTGGAGGGTCATGTAGTGGCTGGAGGGACATGTAGTGGCTGAGGGACATGTAGTGGCTGGAGGGTCATGTAGTGGCTGGGGGACATGTAGTGGCTGGGGGACATGTAGTGGCGGGGGGACATGTAGTGGCTGGGGACATGTAGTGGCTGGGGGGTCATGTAGTGGCTGGGGGTCATGTAGTGGCTGGAGGGACATGTAGTGGCTGGGGGGACATGTAGTGGCTGGAGGGTCATGTAGTGGCTGGGGGGTCATGTAGTGGCTGGGGGGACATGTAGTGGCTGGGGGTCAGGGAGTGGCTGGGGGACATGTAGTGGCTGGGGGACATGTAGTGGCTGGGGGGACATGGAGTGGCTGGGGGACATGTAGTGGCTGGGGGACATGTAGTGGCTGGGGGACATGTAGTGGCTGGGGGTCATGTAGTGGCTGGGGGACATGTAGTGGCTGGGGGACAGGTAGTGGCTGGGGGACATGTAGTGGCTGGGGGGTCATGTAGTGGCTGGGGGTCAGGTAGTGGCAGGGGGACAGGTAGTTTCTGGGGGTCAGGGAGTGGCTGGGGGTCAGGGAGTGGCTGGGGGTCAAGGAGTGGCGGAAGGTCAGGGAGTGGCTGGGGGTCAGGGAGTGGCGGATGGTCAGGGAGTGGCTGGGGGTTAGGGAGTGGCGGATGGTCAGGGAGTGGCTGGGGGTCAGGGAGTGGCGGGGGGTCAGGGAGTGGCTGGGGGTCAGGGAGTGGCGGGGGGTCAGGGAGTGGCTGGGGGTCAGGGAGTGGCGGAGGGTCAGGGAGTGGCTGGGGGTCAGGGAGTGGCGGGGGGTCAGGGAGTGGCGGAGGGTCAGGGAGTGGCTGGGGGTCAGGGAGTGGCGGAGGGTCAGGGAGTGGCGGAGGGTCAGGGAGTGGCTGGGAGTCAGGGAGTGGCTGGGGGTCAGGGAGTGGCTGGGGGTCAGGGAGTGGCGGGGGGGGTCATGGAGTGGCGGGGGGTCATGGAGTGGCTGGGGGTCAGGTAGTGGCTGGGGGTCATGGATTGGCTGGGGGGTCAGGGAGTGGCGGGGGGGGGTCATGTAGGGGCTGAGGGTCATGGAATGGCTGGGGGTCATGGAGTGGCGGAGGGGTCAGGGAGTGGCGGGGGGTCAGGGAGTGGCTGGGGGTCAGGGAGTGGCTGGTGGTCAGGGAGTGGCGGAGGGTCAGGGAGTGGCGGAGGGTCATGGAGTGGCTGGGGGGTCAGTAGTGGCTGGGGGTCATGGAGTGGCGGAGGGTCATGGAGTGGCTGGGGGTCATGGAGTGGTGGGGGGTCATGGAGTGGCTGGGGGTCATGGAGTGGCTGGGGTCATGGAGTGGCTGGGGGGACATGTAGTGGCGGGGGGTCAGGGAGTGGCTGGGGGTCATGTAGTGGCTGGGGGTTCATGGAGTGGCTGGGGGTCATGTAGTGGCTGGGTGTCATGGAGTGGCTGGGGGTCAGGGAGTGGCGGAGGGTACATGTAGTGGCTGGAGGGTCATGTAGTGGCTGGGGGTGGCTGGGGGTCAAGTAGTGGCTGGGGGTCATGGAGTGGCGGAGGGACAGGGAGTGGCGGAGGGTCATGGAATGGCTGGAGGGACATGGAGTGGCTGGAGGGACGGTAGTGGCTGGGGGACATGGAGTGGCTGGGGGTCATGGAGTGGCTGGGGGGACATGGAGTGGCTGGGGGTCAGGGAGTGGCTGGGGGTCATGGAGTGGCTGGGGGGGTCATGGAGTGACTGGGGGTCATGGAGTGGCTGGGGGTCAGGGAGTGGCTGGGGGACATGGAGTGGCTGGGGGTCAGGGAGTGGCTGGGGGTCATGTAGTGGCTGGGAGACAGGGAGTGGCTGGGGGGTCATGGAGTGGCTGGGGGTCATGTAGTGGCAAGGGGGTCATGGAGTTTCTGGGGGTCATGGAGTGGCTGGGGGTCATGTAGTGGCTGGGGGTCATGGAGTGGCTGGGGGGTCAGGGAGTGGCTGTGGGTCATGTAGTGGCTGGGGGTCAGGGAGTGGCTGGGGGTCATGGAGTGGCTGGGGGGTCAGGGAGTGGCTGGGGGTCATGTAGTGGCGGGGGGTCATGGAGTGGCTGGGGGACATGTAGTGGCTGGGGGTCAGGGAGTGGCGGGGGGTCATGGAGTGGCGGAGGGCCAGGGAGTGGCGGAGGGTCAGGGAGTGGCGGAGGGTCAGGGAGTGGCGGGGGTCAGGGAGTGGCTGGGGGTCAGGGAGTGGCTGGGGGTCAGGGAGTGGCGGGGGTCAGGGAGTGGCTAGGGGTCAGGGAGTGGCTGGGGGTCAGGGAGTGGCTGGGGGTCATGTAGTGGCTGGGGGTCAGGGAGTGGCTGGGGGTCAGGGAGTGGCTGGGGGTCAGGGAGTGGCTGGGGGTCAGGGAGTGGCTGGGGGTCAGGGAGTGGCGGGGGGTCAGGGAGTGGCTGGGGGTCATGGAGTGGCTGGGGGTCATGGAGTGGCTGGGGGGTCAGGGAGTGGCTGGGGGGTCAGGGAGTGGCTGGGGGTCAGGGAGTGGCTGGGGGGTCAGGGAGTGGCTGGGGGTCAGGGAGTGGCGGGGGGTCAGGGAGTGGCGGGGGGTCAGGGAGTGGCTGGGGGTCAGGGAGTGGCGGGGGGTCAGGGAATGTGTGTGTGTATTTACTATTTGAGTCTGCAGAACCGAGCTATTTAGTTCTTGGGCCCCGCCTTTCTAGCCTATTTATCTATTTTCCCTCTATTATGTCTACTACATATATTTCTCTCTAACACACACGTCCCCAGGAAGCAGCCCGTAACAGCTGTCTAACTCCCAGTTACCTATTTACTGCTAGGTGAACAGGCCCATCAGGGTGAAAAAACTCTGCCCATTTGTTTCCGTTTCGGCCGCGAATTGAACCCGGGCCCTTAGGACTACGACTCTAGACCGCTATCTACGCATCCGCGAGGCACCCCCCTCCCCCCTAGGTCTTCGTGTGTGTGTACTCACCTAGTTGTGCTTGCGGGGGTTGAGCATCGGATCTTTGGTCCCACCTCTCAACTGTCAATCAACTGGTGGACAGCTGTTATGGCTCCCCAAGTTTATAAAATATATAGTGTATGCACTTATGAGTCACGATTTCTCCAATTAACTGTTAAGAGGGAGTAACCTTCAGCATCACTGGAACACACAGCCTGGCCAAATATAGATTAATGTTCTCGGGGAGTGAAAGGCTAGCAACAATTATTTCAGTTT
This sequence comes from Procambarus clarkii, assembly GCF_020424385.1. Classification (NCBI taxonomy): domain Eukaryota; kingdom Metazoa; phylum Arthropoda; class Malacostraca; order Decapoda; family Cambaridae; genus Procambarus; species Procambarus clarkii. Next base: position 25,895,146 of record NC_059586.1, on the reverse strand, counting down.
ACTGGCATTAATAACATTCCACAATATTAATAAATAAAACCTTCTCCTAATATCACACACTATTACTTCATATCCAGCTTCTCAACAACTGGGCATGACACATCAAATACTGGTCTGTCAACTATATCAACACTAGCTGACACCAGGAACTTGTCTGGCACAGTGGAACACTAGCGCCTCTATGCTGCTAACACCAACACAGGGTGGTGGTGTCACTACCGGTAACACATAAGGAATGAGGTAATAAAATCACATAGAGCACCATTACCTTACTTCAGGTCCTCAAAATCTTACCTCACAAAGACATAAAAACCTCTACCACCTGGTATACATAATGGACAACAGCAGAAGTGATCCATATAAATACATACAGTTATATTGCGTATAAATCTAGCAGGCACACGACCCAATTTAGGTCACAAATCACGGAGTAAACGCTAACAGGTCCGCTCGCCTAAAGAGATCAAAGAACAGTGACGCCTTGAGCGATCCTTGCCGAGAGGCGACACTGTAACCAGCTCCAGTAAGTCAACTGACCTTAAGCTTTCAAACCTCTCTAACTCATTTACAACATAAACTCACTCAGGGACTTCTAATTCAATAGATAACAGCTTAAAAGAGTATAAAGCACAACCCATACATAGTGATACATAATAATAATTGAATACATTAAGGAAATTATCTTGAATTACTAAATAAGTACACAAAGAAATCACATGGGTACGATATGGTAACACTGACAAAGTCGGTACATCACTGGGGGAGAGGGGAAGGGGGGGGGGTGTTAGGGAGGATTCAACGACATTCGCCTCTATTTATACATATATACATACAAGATAATAAATATATTAGATATATGCAACATGTGTATCAAAAGATTGTCTAAGTGAAAAAACATTTCACAGTGTATTCATTTAATGTCCATTTAACATTATTTAACATTAACATTAACATTTAACATTATTATTTAACATTATTTTTATTATTTATTTTTAACATTGTATTTATTTATTGTATTTAACATTGTATAAATATTTTTATTATTTAACATTGTCCATTTAACATTATTCATTTAATATTCATTTAATGTCCTGACAATGGGACAATGCAAGGTACAACACTAAAATGGAATCTACTCAGTATACATATTAATAATACATCTGGAAACTAAATGTATACATTCTCCAACATGGTCCACATAATGTTACCTATATAGCATTGATGTAGCATTACTTACAATAAACATACAAGGATGTTTTTCAAATCTATGACATTAGGCTACTACTATAACTAGACATCTAATATATATATATATATATATTGGGTCATGGGTCAGTCATTCTAGTGGAACTTACCAGATTCTCCAACATGTGTTTGGCTGGCGGCATCCCTGAGGACATCAGGCCTGTCTTTTATGGAGCAGCACTCTGTGCTCTAAAGAAGAAAGATAGGGGTATCAGGCCCATTGCCGTTGGCAATACCCTCCGACGCCTTGTAGCTAAGGCTGCAGTCAGATCTATCAGCCAGGAAGCAGCCACCTTGCTGAAACCTCATCAGCTCGGGTTTGGGATTCCCCTAGGTTGTGAAGCTGCAGCACATGCAGCGCGGGCTTACATTGCTGATCTCCCGGACCAGAAGGCACTAGTAAAGCTTAACTTCAAAAATGCCTTCAATCAAGTCAGACGAGACGCTGTCCTCAGGGCTGTACACAACCATTTCCGTCCCCTTTACCCATTCATCCGATCGTGCTACAGTGGGGACTCTAAGCTTCTTTTTGGGGAGCATGAAATAAACTCCTGTGAAGGTGTCCAACAAGGTGACCCCTTATCCCCCCTCCTTTTCTGCCTAGCTATCAAAGAGGTCACTGATAGTCTGACAAGCGAGCATCATCTGGTACCTGGATGATGGCACTCTAGCTGGAACTCCGGAAACCATTTTGAAGGATATAAGGAAAATCCAGGAGCAGGGAGCAGCCTTAGGCCTCATTCTCAATGCATCCAAATGTGAAATAATCTCCCGCAACCCAGACATCACTGGGCAAATACAAAATGTTCTTCCAGACATTCTCGTTGTCGAGCCACCGGACTGCACTCTCCTGGGTGCCCCCATTGGCCCACGAGCAATCGAGGAGGTCCTGGTTGCAAAAATCACTGACCTAAAGAGAATGCAGGACAGGATTGACAAGATTGATGCCCATGATGCTCTCTTTCTCCTCACAAGATGCCTGTCTCTCCCTAAGTTGACCTACTTTCTGAGATGTTCTCCATCCTACAGCAGCCCTAAGTTAAATGTGTATGACACCCTTCTGAGGTCCATGCTGGTGAAAGTCCTGAACCTGCCATTGGACGACTCTCAGTGGGAGCAAGCAACCCTTCCTGTAAGACTCGGCGGCCTTGGTGTCCGCACAGCCTCCCAAATTGCTCTACCAGCCTTCCTTTCCTCCTCCCATGCATCGCACGACCTCGTCAGAGATATTTTACCTGCAACCCTGAGAGATTCAGCAGGAATACACGATCCTGCTTTCACTGAATGTTCAAATCAGTGGGATGTTCTTGCAGCCCCAGCAACCATTATAGAGCCAACAAAACAACACAAACAGTCCGGCTGGGACCACCCTCTAGTGGAAAAAGTAGCTGATGCCATGCTCAGCGTCGCAACATCAGACAAGGAGAAAGCCCGCCTCAGAGCAGTGCATGCCCCCCATGCAGGAGACTTCCTCCTGGCAGTACCCATGTCAGCAATGGGCACGCGCCTAGATCCAGAATCCCTTCGTGTAGCAGTGGCCCTCTGCCTTGGTGCCCCAATTCACACTGAATACAAGTGTATTTGCAACAGGGTGGAAGCAGACCAATACGGACTGCATGGGTTGCATTGCGGAAGCACAAAGGGCTGGCATGCAAGACACAACGAGGTCAATGACATCATCAAGAGAAGCCTCGTCTCAGCTAGGTGCCCAGCGGAGAGAGAACCTCGCATCCTAGGGTCGAAAACCCGGATTTCCCAGCACTTCGCCCTGATGGCATCACCATATACTCATGGAAGAGGGTAGACAGTTGGTGTGGGACTACACATGTGTATCCACCCTGGCTGACACCTATGTACACTTCGGAGCTGATCAAGCAGGTGGGGCGGCCAACCACAGGGAAACAGCAAAATCACTCAAGTACAGGCGACTGGAAGGTCAATACCTCTTTGTTCCCATAGCGTCTGAGACGCATGGCCCCTGGGGCAAGAGTGCCTTGGGATTTCTCAAGGAATTGGGTTCCAAGCTCATTGACGTCACCAGAGACCCAAGGGCTTCCAGTTTTTTGTTTCAGCGTCTCAGTGTGGCGATCCAGAGGGGAAATGCTTGCTGCGTCCTCGGTTCCTGTCCAGAAGCGGAGGAGCTTCAAGAGATCCATAACCTTTAGGCATTTGTCTTGTATGTTTTGTAACCTTTAAATACACAATAAAGGAAAAAAAAAAAGGGAAGGGGGTGGTAGGAGAAAAGCACACAGAAACTGTATTGGAGGGGACCTACATTCCCTCCAGTGCGTTATGTGTGGTTTCCTCCGAGGCTATGGGTCCCCCTTCTTCCATATTCAAAAAAAAAAAAAAGAATATATATATATATATATATATATTATAATATATATATATATATATATATATATATATATATATATATATATATATATATATATATATATATATGTCGTACCTAGTAGCCAGAACGCACTTCTCAGCCTACTATGCAAGGCCCGATTTGCCTAATAAGCCAAGTTTTCCTTAAATAATATATTTTCTCTAATATTTTTCCTTATGAAATGATAAAGCTGCCCATTTCATTATGTTTTAGGACATTTTTTTTTATTGGAGTTAAAATTAACGTAGATATATGACCGAACCTAACCAACCCTACCTAACCTAATCTAACCTATCTTTATAGGTTAGGTTAGGTTAGGTAGCCGAAAAAAGTTAGGTTAGGTAGGTTAGGTAGTCAAAAAAACAATTAATTCATGAAAACTTGGCTTATTAGGCAAATCGGCCTTGCATAGTAGGCTGAGAAGGGCGTTCTGGCTACTAGGTACGACATATATATATATATATATATATATATATATATATATATATATATATATATATATATATATATATATATATATATATATATATATATATATATATATACAATTATTATGGCATACAACTTTGATACAGAATTAATATAGACTTGGAAATGTATGTCACACGTTGACAACACATAAAATAAGAATAATGTATGGTAACATAAGATTACATCATAACACAATATTCGTGATACGAGGCTATCAGCCAAGATATCACTGTATAGTTTGAGCGCACTCATACACCAATCTCAGTATGATCATACTGGTGTATGCGTGGTCATAACAACAACACTGTGGAGAAATGCCCGACAGACCACTGGAACATTATCTAACACAGTGCACAGTTACAAACCCATTAAGATTTCAACTTAGATTCAACAGAGTAGAAGTTGTTGAACACATATGGCAAAATCTTACTGAAGCGACCATACGAGTCATAAATACTCATACTCCACCGAAGTAAAACAGAAACAAGCAACACTCAGTGGGCCAGCCTGAGGCTTAGGACCTACTGGGCTCTATCATATCTACACTTGAAACTGTGTATGGAGTCAGCCTCCACCACATCACTGCCTAATGCAATCCATTTGTTAACTACTCTGACCCCCACAAAATTATAATGTCTTTATGGCTCATTTGGGAACTAAATTTCCAACTGTATCCCCTTGTGCGTGTGCCCCTTGTGATAAATAAAATGTTTTTATCTACCCTATTAATTCCTTTGAAAATCTTGAATATGGTGATCATGTCCTTTCTAACTTTCCTGTCTTCAAGCGACATGAGGTTTAATTTCCTTCGTCTCTCCTTATAGCTCATGCTATGTTCGGGCACTAGTCTGGTGGCAAACCTCTGAACCTTCTCCAATTTAGTTTTATGCTTGTCAAGATATGGACTCCATGTTGGAGCTGCATACTCCAAGGTTGGTCTGACATACGCTGTATACAAAGTTCTGAATGATTCCTTACTCAAATTCCTAAATGCCGTTCTTATGTTGGCCAACCTGGCACTTGCCGCTGAAGTTATCCTCCTAATTTGGGCTTCAGGGGACAGGTCTGGTGTGATATCAATCCCCAGGTCTTTGTTAGACCAATCTTTCACTTTGTCCAGGTCTTCTTGAAGCCTCAAGCTGTCCTCCTCTGTTTTAATCCTTCTCATAATTTTGGCCTCATCAGCAAACATTGAGAGAAATGAGTCTATACCCTTCGGGAGATTATTTACGTATATCAGAAACAAGATAGGACCGAGTACAGAGCCCTGTGGGACTCCACTGGTGACTTCACGGCAATCGGAGGTCTCACCCCTCACAGTAACTCTCTGCTTTCTATTGCTTAGGTACTCCCTTATCCACTGGAGCACCTTACCAGCTACACCTGCCTGTTTCTCCAGCTTATGCACCAGCCTCTTATGCGGTACTGTGTCAAAGGCTTCCTAACAGTCCAAGAAAATGCAGTCTACTCAACCTTCATTTTTTTGCTTAATCTTTGTCACCTGATCAGAGGATTTTATTAAAGCTGTAAGGCAAAATTTACTCTCCCTGAACCCCATGTTGGTGGGTTGTCACGAAGTCCCTTCTCTTCAAATGTGTTACTAAGTTTTTTCTCACAGTCTTCTCCATCACCTTGCATGGTATACAAGTTAAGGACACTGGCCTGTAGTTCAGTGCCTCTTGTCTGTCACCCTTTTTGTATAATGGGACTACATTAGCTGCCTTCGATATTTCTGGTAAGTCTCCTGTCTCCAGTGACCTACAATACACCATGTAGAGTGGCAAGCAAAGTCCTCCTGCACACTCTTTCAGTACCCATGGTGAGATTCTGTCCGGACCAACAGCCTTTCTCACGTCCAGATTCAACAGATGCCTTCTAACCTCATCTCTTGTAATTTTGAACCCTTCCAAGGCTGCCTGGTTTACTGCCACCTCACCTAGCGCAGTGGCCTCACCTCGTTCTATTGTGAAGACCAGAACACTCTTGTTGAGTTCTTCACAAACCTCATTGTCATTCTCTGCTTACCTGTCCAAAACCCAGTTTAAGGTTCATCACCAGTTCTTTTGCTGTTGTTTTCCTCCTGATGTGGCTGTGGAGCAGTTTTGGTTCAGGTTTGGCTTTATTTGCTATATCATTTTCATTCTGTCTCTCTGCTTCTCTTCTAACACTGGCATACTCACTCCTGGCTCTCTGGTATCTCTCTCTGCTTTCTGCCATTCTGTTATTTCGGAAATTCCTCCACGCCCTTTTGTTCCTTTCCCTTGCTTCCATACATGCCCTATTAAACCATGGATTCTTCTTTTGCTTCTCATTTTTTTCTTTTGGGCTGGGATAAACCTGTTTACTGCCACCTGACATTTTTGGATGACATTGTCAATCATGTCCCTCAATCATGAGGGGCGAGGGGTGGACAAGGAGGTTATGGGGTAGGAGGGGTTGAGTAAACATTTTAATGGGGATAGAGAGGGTTCAGGGTAAGGAGGGCTTCTATAAGGCGGAAGGCAGGGGTGTTGTTCTCTCCTCTGAGGTTACTGGGGGGCTGGTTGGGAGTTCCCCACTTCCCTCTGGGACTGTTGTGTTGGAGGTTGTAGTTCCCTGGTTCTCTCCTATCAACCTGCTCTTCCTCCTTGTGTCTGCTGCCATTGCTCTCTCTTCCCTCATCATGTCCCTCTGAAGGAATACTTTCTTGTATCCTCTCACATTGAACATATGGCTCTTTCTTGCTAGAATTTCCTCCTTTGTGATCTCGTTTGTAAATACTATCTTTATCAAGTGGTATGTGTCCTTGTTGTACCAGCCTAGCCTGAAAACCTTCTCAATGCTTTGTCCAGTAAATTCCATCTGTAACCT
>NC_059586.1:25757180-25888100 GCF_020424385.1 Procambarus clarkii | reverse complement strand
TTAATTGGCTGTTGATTGCTGGTGTTGACTTTTTGATGTGTAGTGCCTCGCAGATGTCAAGCCGCCTGCTACTTCTGTATCTGTTGATGATTTCTGTGTTGTTTGTTAAGACTTCTCTGGTGATAGTCTGGTTGTGGGAAGAGATTATATGTTCCTTAACGGAGCCCTGTTGCTTATGCATTGATAATCGCCTGGAAAGAGACGTTGTTGTCTTGCCTATATACTGAGTTCTTTGGGGCTTACAGTCCCCAAGTGGGCATTTGAAGGCATTGACGACGTTAGTCTCTTTTTAGGCGTTCTGCTTTGTGTCTGGAGAGTTTCTCATGAGTAGGTTGGCCGTTTTTTTGGTTTTATAGTAAATCGTCAATTGTATCTTCTGATTTTTGTCTGTAGGGATAACGTTCCTATTAACAATATCTTTCATAGAACTCTATATACAAATTTCTAATTTGTATATGGAGTTCTTCGAAACAAAGATCTTATCCAGGATTATCCCCTCTAATGTAATCTGGTTTAGGTATGTCGACGATATTTTGTGCTTATGGCCGAGTGACCAAGACCAAATTGTTTTTCTTAATGAACTGAATTCTTTGGTACCTTCAATAAAATTCACATGTGAGAATGAGGAGAATGGTACTCTTCCGTTTTTGGACATTATGATTCATAGAGTCAATAGAAGTTTTAAATTTAATGTGTATGGAAAACCTACCAGCGTGGGGTCGTTTGTTCATTATTATTCGAATCATCATAGTAAAGTTAAACAGGCAGTATTTTCAGGAACGTTTCTTCGAGCTTTGAGGGTATGCAGCCCTGAGGTTTTTGATGAAGAGATAGCTAAAATATATGAAATTGGGAAGAGTTTACAGTACCCTAAGATGTTTTTGGATTGTCCGTTTCGGAAATCTAAACGTTACGTTTTATAATAATGTCTCCAAAGCGAAACCAGAAAATAGAAACTCATTGGTGATTGGGAGCCGGTCGGCCGAGCGGACAGCACACTGGACTTGTGATCCTGTGGTCCTGGGTTCGATCCCAGGCGCCGGCGAGAAACAATGGGCAGAGTTTCTTTCACCCTATACCCCTGTTACCTAGCAGTAAAATAGGTACCTGGGTGTTAGTCAGCTGTCACGGGCTGCTTCCTGGGGGTGGAGGCCTGGTCGAGGACCGGGCCGCGGGGACACTAAAGCCCCGAAATCATCTCAAGATAACCTCAAGATAACCTTATGCGATGGGATTTGAGAAACTTTCCCCAATTTTTAAGAACCTTAATATCAATTTGGTGTTCACTAATAATACGATCAAGTCTAATTTAATAAAAAAAAACTCCCCTGGTACAGCAGGTTGTGTGTATTCAATTCCCTGCAATGATTGTGAGTCTGTGTACCTTGGACAAACAGGAAAATCCTTACAATTACGTATGTCCCAACATGCTTATAGTATAAGAACTGCCCAAACGTCTAATGCTTTGTATCTACATACAAGTTTGTGTGATCACACTATTAATTGGGATGGGGCGAAAAGCATTGCCAATTGCAATGGCTTTTTGGAACGGAATTTAATTGAGTCTGCGCTAGTTAGTCAATGTCCAAATCTTCTCAATGTTAGTACTGGTATGTACAAACTTGACCCAGTTTTAAGTTACAATATTACACAACAGTTTAAAAAAAAACTATGATAGTTACGTTGTCTCATAACAATATTATATTAATATTTTATGTAGGTTCAATGAGGCTTTTTCTTTAATCTTTTATTTGTACCGCTTAAATCCTACTGACCACTCTAAGCTAATCTATACCTTTTTGTGGTTAATTCTTTCCCAAGGAGATGGTGGTCTGCCTCCACTCTTCCTGTGTAATTTATATATATATATATATATATATATATATATATATATATATATATATATATATATATATATATATATATATATATATATATATATATATATATATTGAATTTTCATAGATTACGATTTATTTTCATTTTGATTTAATTATTTTGTGTGATCTTGTGTTGGAATTGAACTGTGTTGTTTACCATACCGTTAATTAATTTCGTAAGTATAAGTATAGATGCCATACCTGTGACAGGTAAAAACATTCTTTTTTTAAGAAACAGTGCTATCTGTTGCACGTAAGAACAACTCACGCTATCCTAAATATGTTACGATTCATAAAAATGTTTCCGATTTCACTGATAAATTTAATTTCAAAGATTTCGATTTATCTTCATTTTGATTTAATTATTTTGGGAGACATTGTGTTGGAATTGAGCTGTGTTATTTACCATACCGTTCATTTCGTGTGTATAGTTTTTTTAATTTTTTAGTGTTTTTCACTTAGGTTTTTTAACTGTTTTTTCTTATATTTCAGTGATGGTAATATCAGATCATTTGGGAAGGCATCGGACGAGGAGTGGGGAATGGTGGGGAGGACGAGAGAACGAGGGAGTTGGGGATGGTGGGGACGAGGGGACAAGGGAGTGGAGAATGTTGGGGAGGACAAGGGGACAGGGGAGTGGGGGATGGTGGGGAAGATGAAGGGACGGAGGAGGGGGAAAACGAAGGGAGGAAGAGGGGACGGGGAGTGGGAGATTGTGGAGAGGACGAGAGGACGGTAGTGGGTAATGGTTAGGAGGACGAGGGGATGGTAGAGTTGGCGATTGTGGGGAGGACAAAGGGACGGGTGAAGGGGGAAATGGTGGGTAGGACAAGTTGACGGGGGAGTGAGGAATTACACACAGAAATCACAATAGCGTGAAACATCAAATGAACAAATCCACAAGGGCCGTGACGAGGGTACAAACCTACATCTGAGAGGATCCCAGACGCTGCCTTTATCGACTGAGCTACGACATGGTTAAAAGAATTGCAACTGGGAAATCATCCTGATTTACCAATGGTTCCTGCAGTCTCTCCAAGACACAAACCAGGGTTTTACACAATTCCCCCATGCACCCGAGCAATGCCAATAGGCTGTTCTACCTCTTCGATTATACTTACACACAGAAATCACAATAGCATGATGCATCAAATGAACAAATCAACAAGGGGCCGTGGCAAGGGTTCGAACCTACATATTATACAGATATCAGGTCAGTGACAGGAAAAAAACACGGTTTTTTGGAAAACTGTGTTTTTCATGTATTTTTCATGTAAGGGAAATCTTCGAAACATCTTTACCAATTGATTTGAAATTTTGACACAACGTTCCATTCGAATAGGTGCGTGTTCTTTTATACCTACTATATATATGCCTAATCTGTGACAGGAAAAAATATACTTTTTTGAAAAACAGTGCCATCTATTGGACGTAGGAGCAACACATGCTGTAATCTCCAAAAGATCTTCACTGATTGCTTTGAAATTTTGACACAATGTTCCTTTCGAATACGCACATGTTTTTATATACCTACTAAATAGATAACACACCTGTGACAGGTAAAAACATATTTTTTTTTTAAACTGCACCATCTGTTGCACGTAAGAGCAACACACGCTACACTAAATATGTTACGATTTTATATCAATGTTTCCGATTGCAGTGACAAATTCAATTTTCATACATTTCGATTTATTTTCATTTTGATTTAATTATTCTGTGTGACATTGCCTTAGAATTGAGCTGTGTTGTTTACCATATCGTTCATTTTGTGAGTATAGTTTATTTTGTATTTATTTATTGTTTTTCATTTGGTTTTTTTAACTGTTCTGCTAATTTTTCAGACATGGGAACATCAGATCATTTGATGTTCCCAATTTTCTGATGGGAACATCAGATCATTTGATGTTCCCAATTTTCTGATGGGAACATCAGATCATTTGATGTTCCCAATTTTCTGATGGGAACATCAGATCATTTGGGAATGCATTGGACGAGAGAGTGGGAAATGGTAGGGAGAACGATGTGATTGTAATGGGGTATAGTGGGGAGGGCGTAATGTTGAGCTGGACTAGGGGATGGGGGGAGTTGGGGACGAGGGGACAGGGGAATGGAGAATGGTGGGGAGGAGAAGGGGACAGGAGGGGGGGGGATGGTATGAAGGACAAGGGTACGGTGGAGTGGAAGATGGTGAGGAGGACAAGGGAACGGGGTAGGGGGAAATGGTGGGGAGGACAAGGGGATGGTGGAGTGGGGAATGGTTGGGAGGACGAGGAGACGGGGTAGGGGGAAATGGTGGGGAGGACTGGGGGACAGGAGAAGGTTGCTGTGGCTCAGCAACGCACATGCATTGCAGAGCCACAGCAACGTGTGGCCGGGTACAGCTAGTATATAAATACAAATGGAAATGTTTGTTCAAAATCGCTAATCTCCGAAAGTTCTTCGCCGATTGCTTTGAAATTTTCACACAACGTTCCATTTGCATCCAAGCAGGATTTTTATATACATAGTATATTGATGTCACGTCTGTGACGGGAAAAAACATGCTTTTCTGGAAAAAACTGTGTTTTTCATGTGTTTTTCACGTGAGGAAAATCTTCGAAACCTCTTAACCAATTGCTTTGAAATTTTGACACAACGTTCTATTCAAATAGGCGCGTGTTTTTATATACCTACTATATACATGCCTCACCTGTGACAGGAAAAAACATGCATTTTTTAAAAACGGTGCTAATCTGTTGGACGTAAGAGCAACACACGCTGTAATCTCTGAAATTTCTACACCTATTGCTTTGAAATTTTGACACAACGTTCCATTTGAATACACGCACGTTTTTATATACCTACTATATAGATGCCACACCTGTGACAGGTAAAAACTTCATTTTCTTAATAAACAGCACCATCTGTTGCACGTAATAGCAACACACGCTTTACTAAATATGCTACGATTCCATTTCAATGTTTCCGATTTCATTGATAAATTGAATTTCATAGACTTCTATTTACTTTCATTTTGATATAATTATTTTGTAAAAGTTCAGGGAGGAGGGAATTGTTGGCAGAAATTCAGGAATCAGGAGAGGAATGGTAGAGGTTAGAAGTGGTAGTGGTTCAGAGATGGAGGGGGTGGAGGGGGAGGTAGTGGTTCAGAGATGGAGGGGGAGGTAGTGGTTCAGAGGTGGAGAGGGTGGTAGTGGTTCAGAGACGGAGGGGGAGGTAGTGGTTCAGAGATGGAGGAGGAGGTAGTGGTTCAGAGATGGAGAGGGTGGTAGTGGTTCAGAGATGGAGGGGGTGGTAGTGGTTCAGAGATGGAGGGGGAGGTAGTGGTTCAGATGTGGAGAGGGTGGTAGTGGTTCAGAGACGGAGGGGGAGGTAGTGGTTCAGAGATGGAGGAGGAGGTAGTGGTTCAGAGATGGAGAGGGTGGTAGTGGTTCAGAGATGGAGGGGGTGGTAGTGGTTCAGAGGTGGAGGGGGAGGTAGTGGTTCAGATGTGGAGGGGGTGGTAGTGGTTCAGAGATGGAGGGGGAGGTAGTGGTTCAGAGATGGAGGGGGTGGTAGTGGTTCAGAGATGGAGGGGGAGGTAGTGGTTCAGAGATAGAGGGGGAGGTAGTGGTTCAGAGATGGAGGGGGAGGTAGTGGTTCAGAGATAGAGGGGGTGGTAGTGGTTCAGAGATGGAGGGGGTTGTAGTGGTTCAAGGATGGTTCAGGGATGCTTCGGGGAGGGTTCAGGGATGGAGGTGTTTGGTAGCGGTTCAAGGAAGGTTCAAGGAAGGTTCAAGGATGGTTCAAGGAAGGTTCAAGGATGGTTCAGGGATGGTTCAGGGATGGGTCAAGGAAGGTTCAGGGATGGTTCAGGGATGAAGGGGGACTCAACAAAGAGCCACGTAATATTCAGACCAAAGTTTCCTCCTTGAGCTGATTCTCAGGGTCAGTTGAGACTCCGCCGGTGAGGTGTTCACTCAGGTCTGTTGAGGGCTGATACCCTGTGTCTGTTGTGTGTGGGAGATACCCTGTGTCTGTTGTGTGTGGGAGATACCCTGTGTTTGTTGTGTGTGGGAGACACCCTGTGTCTGTTGTGTGTGGGAGATACCCTGTGTCTGTTGTGTGTGGGAGACACCCTGTGTTTGTTGTGTGTGGGAGATACCCTGTGTTTGTTGTGTGTGGGAGATACCCTGTGTTTGTTGTGTGTGGGAGACACCCTGTGTCTGTTGTGTGTGGGAGACACCCTGTGTTTGTTGTGTGTGGGAGATACCCTGTGTTTGTTGTGTGTGGGAGACACCCTGTGTCTGTTGTGTGTGGGAGATACCCTGTGTCTGTTGTGTGTGGGAGATACCCTGTGTCTGTTGTGTGTGGGAGATACCCTGTGTCTGTTGTGTGTGTGGGAGACACCCTGTGTCTGTTGTGTGTGTGGGAGACACCCTGTGTTTGTTGTGTGTTGGTGATTTAGTGTGTGTACTCACCTAGTTGTACTCACCTAGTTGTGTTTCCAGGTTGAGGTTTCCAGAGGTTGAGCTCTGGCTCTTTGGTTCCGCCTTTCAACTGTCAATCAACTGGTATACAGATTCCTGAGCCTATTGAGCTCAATCATATCTATATTTGAAACTGTGTATAGAGTCAGCCTCCACCACAATTTTACTTAATGAATTCCATTTGATAACTACCTTGACACTGAAAAAATTATCTGTGTGGCTCATCTGGGTACTAAGTTTCCACCTGTGTCCCCTTGTTCGTGTCCCACCCGCGGCGAAGAGTTTGTCTTTGTCCATCCTGTCAATTCCCATGAGAATATTGTAGGTGGTTATCATGTCTCCCCTTACTCTTCTGTTTTCCAGGGATGTGAGGTTCAGCTCCTTTAGCCTTTCCTCGTAGCTCATTCCTCTCAGTTCCGGGACGAGCCTGGTGGCATACCGCTGAATCTTCTCTAACTTTGTCTTGTGTTTAATTAGGTATGGACTCCAGGCTGGAGCTGCATACTCCAGGATTGGTCTTACATAAGTGGTATTCAGGGTCCTGAACGATTCCTCACACAAGTTTCAAAAGGCAGTTCTTATGTTGGCCAGTCTAGCATATGCCGCTGATGATAGTCTTTTGATGTGGGCCTCTGGGGACAGGTTCGGTGTGATATCGACCCCCAGATCTTTCTCTCTATTTGACTCTTGCAGGATATCACCTCCCAGATGATACCTTGTGTTCAGCCTCCTGCTCCCTTCGCCTAATTTCATTACCTTACACTTTCCTGAGTTGAACTTTAGCAGCCATTTTCTAGACCATTCCTCCAGTTTGTCCAGGTCATCCCGTAGTCTCTGTAGTTTGTGTGGGTGATGTTGTGTGTTGGTGATGTTGTGTGTGGGTGATGTTGTGAGTGTGGGTGATGTTGTGTGTGGGTGATGTTGTGTGTGGGTGATGTTGTGTGTGTGGGTGATGTTGTGTGTGAATTATGTTGTGTGTGTGGGTGATGTTGTGTGTGTGGGTGATGTTGTGAGTGTGGGTGATGTTGTGTGTGGGTGATGTTGTGTGTGGGTGATGTTGTGTGTGTGGGTGATGTTGTGTGTGGGTGATGTTGTGTGTGTGGGTGATGTTGTGTGTGGGGTGATGTTGTGTGTGTGGGTGATGTTGTGTGTGGGGTGATGTTGTGTGTGTGGGTGATGTTGTGTGTGTGGGTGATGTTGTGTGTGGGGTGATGTTGTGTGTGTGGGTGATGTTGTGTGTGGGGTGATGTTGTGTGTGTGGGTGATGTTGTGTGTGGGTGATGTTGTGTGTGTGGGTGATGTTGTGTGTGGGTGATGTTGTGTGTGTGAGTGATGTTGTGTGTGTGGGTGATGTTGTGTGTGTGGGTGATGTTGTGAGTGCGTGATGTTGTGTGTGTGGGTGATGTTGTGAGTGTGGGTGATGTTGTGTGTGGGTGATGTTGTGTGTGTGGGTGATGTTGTGTGTGGGTGATGTTGTGTGTGTGGGTGATGTTGTGAGTGTGGGTGATGTTGTGTGTGGGTGATGTTGTGTGTGTGGGTGGTGTTGAGTGTGGGGTGATGTTGTGTGTGTGGGTGATGTTGTGTGTGTGGGTGATGTTGTGTGTGTGGGTGATGTTGTGTGTGGGTGATGTTGTGTGTGTGGGTGATGTTGTGTGTGTGGGTGATGTTGTGTGTGGGTGATGTTGTGTGTGTGGGTGATGTTGTGTGTGTGGGTGATGTTGTGTGTGGGTGATGTTGTGTGTGTGGGTGATATTGTGTGTGGGGTGATGTTGTGTGTGGGTGATGTTGTGTGTGAGTGATGTTGTGTGTACTCACCTAATTGTACTCACCTAATTGTGCTTGCGGGGGTTGAGCTCTGGCTCTTTGGTCCCGCCTCTCAACCGTAAACATCACCTATTTGTGTGTGGGTGATGTTGTGTGTGGTTGATGTTGTGAGTGCGTGAAAACATCACCTATTTGTGTGTGGGTGATGTTGTGTGTGGGTGATGTTGTGAGTGCGTGATGTTGTGTGTGTGGGTGATGTTGTGTGTTGGTGATGTTGTGTGTGTGGGTGATGTTGTGTGTGTGGGTGATGTTGTGTGTGTGGGTGATGTTGTATGTGTGGGTGATGTTGTGTGTGGGTGATGTTGTGTGTGTGGGTGATGTTGTGTGTGGGTAATGTTGTGTGTGGGTGATGTTGTGTGTGGGTAATGTTGTGTGTTGGTGATGTTGTGTGTGTGGGTGATGTTGTGTGTGTGGGTGATGTTGTGTGTGTGGGTGATGTTGTGTGTGGGTAATGTTGTGTGTGTGGGTGATGTTGTGTGAGTGATGTTGTGTGTGTGTGGGTGTTGTGTGTGGGTGATGTTGTGTGTGGGTGATGTTGTGTGTACTCACCTATTTGTGCTTGCAGGATCGAGCATTGACTCTTGGATCCCGCCTTTCTAGCTATCGGTTGTTTACAGCAATGACTCCTGTCCCATTTCCCTATCATACCTAGTTTTAAAAGTATGAATAGTATTTGCTTCCACAACCTGTTCCCCAAGTGCATTCCATTTTTCTACTACTCTCACGCTAAAAGAAAATTTCCTAACATCTCTGTGACTCATCTGAGTTTCCAGTTTCCACCCATGTCCCCTCGTTCTGTTATTATTACGTGTGAACATTTCATCTATTTCCACTTTGTCAATTCCCCTGAGTATTTTATATGTCCCTATCATATCTCCTCTCTCCCTTCTTTTCTCTAGTGTCGTAAGGTTCAGTTCCTTCAGCCGCTCTTCATATCCCATCCCTCGTAACTCTGGGACAAGCCTCGTCGCAAACCTCTGAACCTTCTCCAGTTTCTTTATGTGTTTCTTCAGGTGGGGGCTCCATGATGGCGCGGCATACTCTAAGACTGGTCTCACGTAGGCAGTGTAAAGCGCCCTAAAAGCCTCCTCATTTAGGTTTCTGAATGAAGTTCTAATTTTCGCCAGTGTAGAGTACGCTGCTGTCGTTATCCTATTTATATGTGCCTCAGGAGTTAGATTAGGTGTCACATCCACTCCCAGGTCTCTTTCTCGAATCGTTACAGGTAGGCTGTTCCCCTTCATTGTGTACTGTCCCTTTGGTCTCCTGTCACCTGATCCCATTTCCATAACTTTACATTTACTGGTGTTAAACTCCAGTAGCCATTTCCCTGACCATCTCTGTAACCTGTTCAGGTCCTCTTGGAGGATCCTGCAATCCTCATCTGTCACAACTCTTCTCATTAACTTTGCATCATCCGCAAACATCGACATGTAGGACTCTACGCCAGTAAACATGTCGTTAACATATACAAGAAATAGAATTGGTCCCAGCACCGATCCTTGTAGAACTCCACTTGTTACTGTTCGCCAGTCCGACTTCTCGCCCCTTACCGTAACTCTTTGGCTCCTTCGTGTTAGGTAGTTCCTTATCCATGCTAGGACCTTTCCCCCCACCCCCGCCTGCCTCTCGAGCTTGAACAGCAGTCTCATGTGCGGTACTGTATCAAAGGCTTTTTTTCACACACATGTGTGTGTGTGTTTACTAGTTGTGTTTTTGCGGGGGTTGAGCTTTGCTCTTTCGGCCCGCCTCTCAACTGTTTACTAACTACTTTTTTTTCCACACCACACACACACACACACACACACACACACACACACACACACCAGGAAGCAGCCCGTGACAGCTGACTAACTCCCAGGTACCTATTTACTGCTAGGTAACAGGGGCACTTAGGGTGAAAGAAACTTTGCCCATTTGTTTCTGCCTCGTGCGGGAATCGAACCCGCGCCACAGAATTACGAGTCCTGCGCGCTATCCACCAGGCTACGAGTGCCCCTAGAGTGTGTGTGTGTGTGTGTGTGTGTGTGTGTGTGTGTGTGTGTGTGTGTGTGTGTGTGTGTGTGTGTGTGTGTGTGTGTGTGTGTGTGTGTGTGTGTGTGTGTGTGTATACTCACCTAGTTGTACTCACCTAGTTGTGTTTGCGGGGGTTGAGCTCTGGCTCTTTGGTCCCGCCTCTCAACTGTCAATCAGCAGGTGTACAGATTCCTGAGCCTATTGGGCTCTATCATATCTACACTTGAAACTGTGTATGGAGTCAGCCTCCACCACATCTCTTCCTAATGCATTCCATCCGTTAACTACTCTGACACTGAAAAAGTTCCTTCTAACGTCTCTGTGGCTCATGTGGATACTCAGTTTCCACCTGTGTCCCCTTGTTCGCGTCCCACCAGTGTTGAATAGTTTATCCTTGTTTACCCGGTCGATTCCTCTGAGGATTTTGTAGGTTGTGATCATGTCTCCCCTTACTCTTCTGTCTTCCAGTGTCGTAAGGTGCATTTCCCGCAGCCATTCCTCGTAACTCATGCCTCTTAGTTCTGGGACTAGTCTAGTGGCATACCTTTGGACTTTTTCCAGCTTCGTCTTGTGCTTGACAAGGTCCTGGTTCCATGCTGGGGCTGCATACTCCAGGATTGGTCTTACATATGTGGTGTACAAGATTCTGAATGATTCCTTACACAGGTTCCTGAACGCTGTTCTGATGTTAACCAGCCTCGCATATGCCGCAGACGTTATTCTTTTTATGTGGGCTTCAGGAGACAGATTTGGTGTGATATCAACTCCAAGATCTTTCTCTCTGTTCGTTTCATTAGGTACTTCATCTCCTATTCTGTATCCTGTGTTTGGCCTCCTATTTCCACCACCTAGTTTCATTACTTTGCATTTACTCGGGTTGAACTTCAACAGCCATTTGTTGGACCATTCACTCAGTCTGTCTAGGTCATCTTGTAGCCTCCTACTATCGTCCTCAGTTTCAATCCTCCTCATAATTTTTGCATCATCTGCAAACATTGAGAGAAACGATTCTATACCCTCTGGAAGATCATTTACATATATCAGAAACAGTATAGGTCCAAGGACTGACCCCTGCGGTACTCCACTCGTAACGTCTCGCCAATCTGAGACCTCACCCCTCACACTGACTCGTTGTCTCCTGTTACTTAGGTACTCCTGTATCCAACGGAGTACCTTCCCTTTCACTCCAGCCTGCATCTCCAGTTTTTTCACTAGCCTCTTGTGTGGCACTGTATCAAAGGCTTTCTGACAATCCAAAAATATGCAGTCTGCCCACCCTTCTCTTTCTTGCCTTATTTTTGTTGCCTGGTCGTAGAATTCAAGTAACCCTGTGAGTAACCCAGGACCTGCCATCTCTGAATCCATGTTGATGCTGTGTTACAAAGTTCTTTCGCTCCAGGTGCTCCACTAGCTTTCTTCGCACAATCTTCTCCATCGTCTTGCATGGTATGCAGGTTAGGGACACTGGTCTGTAATTCAGTGCCTCCTGTCTATCCCCTTTCTTGTATATCGGGACTACATTAGCTGCTTTCAAAATTTCTGGCAGTTCCCCTGTTGCCAGTGATTTGTTATACACCATGGAGAGCGGGAGGCACAGTTCTTCTGCTCCTTCCTTTAGTATCCAAGGGGAGATTCCATCTGGGCCTGTAGCCTTTGTCACATCCAATTCTAGTAAACACTTCCTTACTTCCCCGCTGGTAATCTCAAACTCTTCCAGTGGTTCCTGGTTAGCTATTCCCTCTCTTATCTCTGGGATTTCTCCTTGCTCTAAGGTGAAGACCTCTTGGAATTTCTTATTCAGTTCCTCACACACTTCCTTGTCGTTTGTAGTGAATCCTTCTGCCCCCATCCTTAATTTCATAACCTGTTCCTTTACTGTTGTTTTTCTCCTGATGTGGCTATGCAGCAATTTAGGCTGAGTCTTTGCCTTGCTTGCGATGTCATTTTCGTATTGTCTTTCTGCCTCTCTTCTCATCCTAACATATTCATTCCTGGCATTCTGGAATGCCAGGAATGCCAGGAATGAATATGCGTTTGTGCGTGCGTTTGTGTGTGTGTGTGTGTGTGTGTGTGTGTGTGTGTGTGTGTGTGTGTGTGTGTGTGTGTGTGTGTGTGTACTCACCTATATGTACTCACCTATATGTGCTTGCAGGATCGAGCATTGACTCTTGGATCCCGCCTTTCAAGCATCGGTTGTTTACAGCAATGACTCCTGTCCCATTTCCCTATCATACCTGGTTTTAAAAGTATGAATAGTATTTGCTTCCACAACCTGTTCCTGAAGTGCATTCCATTTCCCCACTACTCTCACGCTAAAAGAAAACTTCCTAACATCTCTGTGACTCATCTGAGTTTCAAGCTTCCATCCATGTCCTCTCGTTCTGTTACTATTCCGTGTGAACATTTCGTCTATGTCCACTCTGTCAATTCCTCTGAGTATCTTATACGTTCCTATCATGTCCCCCCTCTCCCTTCTTCTTTCTAGTGTCGTAAGGCACAGTTCCCTCAGGCGCTCTTCATACCCCATCCCTCGTAGCTCTGGGACGAGTCTCGTTGCAAACCTCTGAACCTTTTCCAGTTTCATTATATGCTTCTTCAGATGGGGACTCCATGATGAGGCGGCATACTCTAAGACTGGCCTTACGTAGGCAGTGTAAAGCGCCCTAAATGCCTCCTTACTTAGGTTTCTGAATGATGTTCTAACTTGTGTGTGTGTGTGTGTGTGTGTGTGTGTGTGTGTGTGTGTGTGTGTGTGTGTGTGTGTGTGTGTGTGTGTGTGTGTGTGTGTGTGTGTGTGTGTGTGTGTGTGTGTGTGTGTGTGTGTGTGTGTGTGTGTGTGTGTGTGTGTGTGTGTGTGTGTGTGTGTGTGTGTGTACTCACCTAGTTGTACTCACCTAGTTGTACTCACCTAGTTGTGTTTGCGGGGGTTGAGCTCTGGCTCTTTGGTCCCGCCTCTCAACCGTCAATCAACAGGTGTACAGATTCCTGAGCCTATCGGGCTCTGTCATATCTACACTTGAAACTGTGTATGGAGTCAGCCTCCACCACATCACTTCCTAATGCATTCCATTTGTCAACCACTCTGACACTAAAAAAGTTCTTTCTAATATCTCTGTGGCTCATTTGGGCACTCAGTTTCCACCTGTGTCCCCTTGTGCGTGTTCCCCTTGTGTTAAATAGACTGTCTTTATCTACCCTATCAATCCCCTTCAGAATCTTGAATGTGGTGATCATGTCCCCCCTAACTCTTCTGTCTTCCAGCGAAGTGAGGTTTAATTCCCGTAGTCTCTCCTCGTAGCTCATACCTCTCAGCTCGGGTACTAGTCTGGTGGCAAACCTTTGATCCTTTTCCAGTTTAGTCTTATCCTTGACTAGATATGGACTCCATGCTGGGGCTGCATACTCCAGGATTGGCCTGACATATGTGGTATACAAAGTTCTGAATGATTCTTTACACAAGTTTCTGAATGCCGTTCGTATGTTGGCCAGCCTGGCATATGCCGCTGATGTTATCCGCTTGATATGTGCTGCAGGAGACAGGTCTGGCGTGATATCAACCCCCAAGTCTTTTTCCTTCTCTGACTCCTGAAGAATTTCATCTCCCAGATGATACCTTGGATTGTTCGTGTGTTTTGTTATAATGAGAATAATGATTATAATGTGTATGTTGCAGAGGCTGATAATCATTCTGTAATGACTTGGATATGAGACAACTATGCCGACGAGGGACCAAATTTGTGGTAGTTGTGGTTGTGGTGGTGATGGTGATGGTGGTGGTGGTGGCCGTGGAGGCAGCACGAGGCTACTACAACAGCGTCAACCTTCACCACACAAGGTATGTCAATAGCAAACTCATTACTCT
The DNA here is from genome assembly GCF_020424385.1 of Procambarus clarkii. Lineage (NCBI taxonomy): Eukaryota > Metazoa > Arthropoda > Malacostraca > Decapoda > Cambaridae > Procambarus > Procambarus clarkii. The sequence goes on along the minus strand of NC_059586.1, from coordinate 25,874,046 downwards.
TTTTGAATTATGATTGTAACACCATAATCGGGGAGAATATCCACATGAGCCGTGATGAGGATTCGAACCCATGTGGAGGGTGTTGTTCCCCGGCACACGCACTATACCAAGACATGGTCAAAAGAAATGTCATAATATTTGATTGTATTAAATATTTCACTAACACAAGAGTTGGTTCACACTGGATGGTGAGCGGCGACAGGTCATATGTCTGGTAAGGTCAGGTCACATGTACGGCAAGGTCAGGTCACATGTATGACAAGGTCAGGTCATATGTATGGCAAGGTCAGGTCACATGTATGGCAAGGTCAGGTCACATGTATGGTAAGGTCAGGTCACATGTATGGTAAGGTCAGGTCACATGTATGGTAAGGTCAGGTCACATGTATGGTAAGGTCAGGTCACATGTATGGTAAGGTCAGGTCACATGTATGGCAAGGTCAGGTCACATGTATGGCAAGGTCAGGTCACATGTATGGTAAGGTCTGGTCACATGTATGGCAAGGTCAGGTCACATGTATGGCAAGGTCAGGTCACATGTATGGTAAGGTCAGGTCACATGTATGGTAAGGTCAGGTCACATGTATGGCAAGGTCAGGTCACATGTATGGTAAGGTCAGGTCACATGTATGGTAAGGTCAGGTCACATGTATGACAAGGTCAGGTCACATGTATGGTAAGGTCAGGTCACATGTATGGTAAGGTCAGGTCACATGTATGACAAGGTCAGGTCACATGTATGGCAAGGTCAGGTCACATGTATGACAAGGTCAGGTCATATGTATGGTAAGGTCAGGTCACATGTATGGCAACGTCAGGTCACATGTATGGCAAGGTCAGGTCACATGTATGGTAAGGTCAGGTCACATGTATGGCAAGGTCAGGTCACATGTATGGCAAGGTCAGGTTGTGGCAGTTGACCTTGCCATATGCTAATTTGATAATTGGAGATGGGCGGCAATTTCCTCCCCATCAAACAAGCCGCTGTCTAGGTGTCGTAGATCGCCAGAGGCTCGCCTGATCTGTGGAGCTTAGCTCTTGGTCTCACGGAAATACTTGAACAGTTGTGCATTGTTAGATAGAGAGGAGCCTGGCTACACCAGAGGAGCCAGCAACAGCAGGCTGGCGGGGGGCCTGGGCTGTCAGCCGGCCACCAGCAGGCTGGCGGGGGGCCTGGGCTGTCAGCCGGCCACCAGCAGGCTGGCAGAGGCAGTGGACTGTCAGCCGGCCTCCAGCAGGCTGGCGGGGACCTGGACTGTCAGCCGGCCTCCAGCAGGCTGGCGGGGGCCTGTACTGTCAGCTGGCCTCCAGCAGGCTGGCGGGGGCCTGGACTGTCAGCCGGCCTCCAGCAGGCTGGCGGGGGCCTGGACTGTCAGCCGGCCTCCAGCAGGCTGGCGGGGGCCTGGATTGTCAGCCGGCCTCCAGCAGGGTGGCGGGGACCTGGACTGTCAGCCGGCCTCCAGCAGTCTGGTGGGGGCCTGGACTGTCAGCCGGCCTCCAGCAGGCTGGCAGGGGCCTGGACTGTCAGCCGGCCTCCAGCAGGGTGTCGGGGACCTGGACTGTCAGCCGGCCTCCAGCTGGCTGCCCCGGACCTGGACTGTCAGCCGGCCTCCAGCTGGCTGCCCCGGACCTGGACTGTCAGCCGGCCTCCAGCAGGCTAGCGGGGGCCTGGACTGTCAGCCGGCCTCCAGCAGGCTGGCGGGGGCCTGGACTGTCAGCCGGCCTCCAGCAGGGTGGCGGGGACCTGGACTGTCAGCCGGCCTCCAGCAGGCTGGCGGGGGACTGGACTGTCAGCCGGCCTCCAGCAGGCATAGGGAGCCGGTCGGCCGAGCGGACAGCACGCGGGACTTGTGATCCTGTGGTCCTGGGTTTGATCCCAGGCGCCGACGAGAAACAATGAGCAAAGTTTCTTTCACTCTATGCCCCTGTTACCTAGCAGTAAAATAGGTACCTGGGTGTTAGTCAGCTGTCACGGGCTGCTTCCTGGGGGTGGAGGCCTGGTCGAGGACCGGGCCGCGGGGACACTAAAAAGCCCCGAAATCATCTCAAGATAACCTCAAGATAACCTCAAGGCTGGCGGGGGCCTGGACTGTCAGCCGGCCTCCAGCAGGCTGGCGGGGGCCTGGATTGTCAGCCGGCCTCCAGCAGGGTGGCGGGGGTCTGGATTGTCAGCCGGCCTCCAGCAGGGTGGCGGGGACCTGGACTGTCAGCCGGCCTCCAGCAGGCTGGCGGGGACCTGGACTGTCAGCCGGCCTCCAGCAGGCTGGCGGGGACCTGGACTGTCAGCCAGCCTCCAGCAGGCTGGCGGGGACCTGGACTCTCAGCCAGCCTCCAGCAGGCTGGCGGGGACCTGGACTCTCAGCCAGCCTCCAGCAGGCTGGCGGGGACCTGGACTGTCAGCCAGCCTCCAGCAGGCTGGCGGGGACCTGGACTGTCAGCCAGCCTCCAGCAGGCTGGCGGGGACCTGGACTCTCAGCCAGCCTCCAGCAGGCTGGCGGGGACCTGGACTGTCAGCCGGCCTCCAGCAGGCTGGCGGGGACCTGGACTGTCAGCCAGCCTCCAGCAGGCTGGCGGGGACCTGGGCTGTCAGCCAGCCTCCAGCAGGCTGGCGGGGACCTGGACTGTCAGCCAGCCTCCAGCAGGCTGGCGGGGACCTGGACTCTCAGCCATCCTCCAGCAGGCTGGCGGGGACCTGGACTGTCAGCCAGCCTCCAGCAGGCTGGCGGGGACCTGGACTGTCAGCCAGCCTCCAGCAGGCTGGCGGGGACCTGGACTGTCAGCCAGCCTCCAGCAGGCTGGCGGGGACCTGGACTGTCAGCCAGCCTCCAGCAGGCTGGCGGGGACCTGGACTGTCAGCCAGCCTCCAGCAGGCTGGCGGGGACCTGGACTGTCAGCCAGCCTCCAGCAGGCTGGCGGGGACCTGGACTGTCAGCCGGCCTCCAGCAGGCTGGCGGGGGCCTGGACTGTCAGCCAGCCTCCAGCAGGCTGGCGGGGACCTGGACTGTCAGCCAGCCTCCAGCAGGGTGGCGGGGGCCTGGACTGTCAGCCAGCCTCCAGCAGGGTGGCGGGGGCCTGGACTGTCAGCCAGCCTCCAGCAGGCTGGCGGGGGCCTGGACTGTCAGCCAGCCTCCAGCAGGCTGGCGGGGGCCTGGACTGTCAGCCAGCCTCCCCTCCTCAGTAACACCTTCCTCACAGTCTTGGTCAGTTTGAGTGTAAGGTGATGTCCTCCGTTTCCAAAATTTCTTGAAAACATTTTAGATTATCTTGAATCTGATAACGTAAGATCCTTGAAATATATTTTGATTGATGGTAAAGGTAAAGCCAGAGTGGGGAGCACTCTAATGTTTACGTACTAACGATTGGGCTTTATAATTCACTTGGTTGTGGTTTTTACTTAACATGGATTATATAATAACTGTAGACAGACGGTTTCCATTCCTTATCTTGCAAACTTTCTGAATGAATGGTGACAACCCTTCTTCCTCTTATTATTGTCTACTTACCAATCTGTCTATCTACATTGTTCAACTCTACCTAATTTTACCTCTTTTTTTCAAACCTTTTCCACTCATCTTCCTCTACCTCCTCTTTGTATGTCTATCCTTAATCCTAATCTCTTTCTAAACTTTCACTTTCACTCACTCCCCCACTCTTCTTCAGTCTCCACCTCTCATTCTTCTTCACTCTCCACCTCTCACTCTTCTTCAGTCTCCACCTCTCACTCTTCTTCACTCTCCACCTCTCACTCTTCTTCACTCTCCACCTCTCACTCTTCTTCACTCTCCACCTCTCACTCTTCCTCACTAAGTTCTTCCACATCGTCCTTCATTTCTTACTTTCGTTATTTTCCGATACATTACCTGATGAGTGTCGTGGAGATCATTTGTAATGATGCGCTATACAACAAAGTTGTGAATTTGTGGATATTTGTTGAATGTTAAGTTTTGTAAATATATATTTTTGGACTGATTCCAGCAGCGAGAGAGGGAGGAATAACACAGTCTGCGATAATAGCAGAAGAAGGAGGCACGACACAGCCTGCGATAGCAGGGGAAGAAGGAGGCACGACACAGCCTGCGATAGCAGGGGAAGAAGGAGGCACGACACAGTCTGCGATAACAGCAGAAGAGGGATGAACGACACAGTCTGCGATAGCAGTGAGAAAGTAAAAAGAAGCAAAAAATTCCGAGGTAGTTGCATCGGGGTGGAGCTGTGGTCAGCACTGAATGGGTGGGGTTTGAGGGTGGAAGACTGCCATTCACATCACCAGCCTCTCCGCCTACGCCCACACTCCCTCCGCCCATCTACAGGGTGCCACCCTCGGCCCCTGGTGAGCCAAGGCTACACACTGGGGCCGGACCAGGTCCCCAGTCGATCACCCGTCCCGGAGAAAGGCATCACTCTCTCCATTCTTAATCAGAGGAAACCTTATCTAATATTTCACAAGGTAAGTGGTACCATGAAGATTGTAATTTGACTGATTAATACTTTAAATTCTGGCAATATTACCTTCTTCCAATATTGCCTTGTTCCTTTTCCGAGCAGATTACAAAGTTCTGGCAAATCTTTGTGGAAAATATTAATTAAATGTGAAAATGTCCCACAAAATACGAACAGATTCTACACATCTTCTTTGGTAAAAAACGAACTTCATCACAAAAAAATACGAACGTAATTGTAGCTATTAAAATAATAATTTAATAATGACCAATTACTAAAAAAAAAAAATACCGATGAAGCGTCCATAAAAGCGAGGTAATTGGAGATTATTTGTAAACAGCGGCTGGCCAGAGTGGTGTTGACAGTCACCTGTGAATTGCCAGCCGGGTTGTTTATGTGTTTAAATAGTGTGGTATATAGCGTCTAGTTCCTGCTTGGTCTGTTTGTACGACGTCCTGCACGCGCCCGCACGCGCCCGCACGCCCATCATTCATGTTTGACAGTTTGACATGACTGCCGAGTGTTCATATTACTAACTTTTTACTTAAACAATTGTTATCAAAACTTGTATATAATGTTGGGGTGAAGGAGGGGGGAGGGGGGCGGGGTAAGTTATTCTGAGCAGATGTGCACCCAAGGTACCAGAGGGACCCAATGGTGACCAAAGGGATGAGAGTGACTTTAATCTATTTAAACCCAACCTCCAAAAATTATTTCTTTTCGTAACTATTTCCTCCAAAATACCAATATGTAGTGATGGACCACCATAGAACCAATATGTAGTGATGGACCACCATAAAGTACCAATATGTAGTGATGGACCACCATAAAGTACCAATATGTAGTGATGGACCACCATAAAGTACCAATATGTAGTGATGGACCACCAAGTATAGTACCAATATGTAGTGATGGACCAACAAGTATAGTACCAATATGTAGTGATGGACCACCAAGTATAGTACCAATATGTAGTGATGGACCACCATAAAGTACCAATATGTAGTGATGGACCATCATAGAACCAATATGTAGTGATGGGCTACAATAAAGTATCAATATGTAGTGATGGACCACCATAAAGTACCAATATGTAGTGATGGACCACCATAAAGTACCAATATGTAGTGATGGACCACCATAAAGTACCAATATGTAGTGATGGACCACCATAAGGCACCAATATGTAGTGATGGACCACCATAAAGTACCAATATGTAGTGATGGACCACCATAAAGTACCAATATGTAGTGATGGACCACCATAAGGTACCAATATGTTGTGATGGACCACCATAAAGTACCAATATGTAGTGATGGACCACCATAAGGTACCAATATGTAGTGATGGACCACCATAAAGTACCAATATGTAGTGATGGACCACCAAGTATAGTACCAATATGTAGTGATGGACCACCAAGTATAGTACCAATATGTAGTGATGGACCACCATAAAGTACCAATATGTAGTGATGGACCACCATAAGGTACGAATATGTAGTGATGGACCACCAAGTATAGTACCAATATGTAGTGACAGACCACCATAGAGTACCAATATGTAGTGATGGACCACCATAAAGTACCAATATGTAGTGATGGACCACCAAGTATAGTACCAATATGTAGTGACAGACCACCATAAAGTACCAATATGTAGGGATGGACCACCAAGTATAGTACCAATATGTAGTGATGGGCCACCATAAAGTACCAATATGTAGTGATGGGCCACCATAAAGTACCAATATGTAGTGATGGACCACCATAAAGTACCAATATGTAGTGATGGACCACCAAGTATAGTACCAATATGTAGTGATGGACCACCAAGTATAGTACCAATATGTAGTGATGGACCACCATAAAGTACCAATATGTAGTGATGGACCACCAAGTATAGTACCAATATGTAGTGATGGACCACCATAAGGTACCAATATGTAGTGATGGACCACCATACAGTACCAATATGTAGTGATGGACCACCAAGTATAGTACCAATATGTAGTGATGGACCACCAAGTATAGTACCAATATGTAGTGATGGACCACCAAGTATAGTACCAATATGTAGTGATGGACCACCAAGTATAGTACCAATATGTAGTGATGGACCACCATAAAGTACCAATATGTAGTGATGGACCACCATAAAGTACCAATATGTAGTGATGGGCCACCATAAAGTACCAATATGTAGTGATGGACCACCATAACGTACCAATATGTAGTGATGGACCACCAAGTATAGTACCAATATGTAGTGATGGGCCACCATAAAGTACCAATATGTAGTGATGGACCACCATAAAGTACCAATATGTAGTGATGGGCCACCATAAAGTACCAATATGTAGTGATGGGCCACCATAAAGTACCAATATGTAGTGATGGACCACCATAACGTACCAATATGTAGTGATGGGCCACCATAAAGTACCAATATGTAGTGATGGGCCACCATAAAGTACCAATATGTAGTGATGGGCCACCATAAAGTACCAATATGTAGTGATGGACCACCATAAAGTACCAATATGTAGTGATGGGCCACCATAAAGTACCAATATGTAGTGATGGACCACCATAAAGTACCAATATGTAGTGATGGGCCACCATAAAGTACCAATATGTAGTGATGGGCCACCATAAAGTACCAATATGTAGTGATGGGCCACCATAAAGTACCAATATGTAGTGATGGGCCACCATAAAGTACCAATATGTAGTGATGGACCACCATAAAGTACCAATATGTAGTGATGGACCACCATAAAGTACCAATATGTAGTGATGGGCCACCATAAAGTACCAATATGTAGTGATGGACCACCATAAAGTACCAATATGTAGTGATGGGCCACCATAAAGTACCAATATGTAGTGATGGACCACCATAAAGTACCAATATGTAGTGATGGGCCACCATAAAGTACCAATATGTAGTGATGGGCCACCATAAAGTACCAATATGTAGTGATGGACCACCATAAAGTACCAATATGTAGTGATGGGCCACCATAAAGTACCAATATGTAGTGATGGACCACCATAAAGTACCAATATGTAGTGATGGACCACCATAAAGTACCAATATGTAGTGATGGACCACCATAAAGTACCAATATGTAGTGATGGACCACCATAAAGTACCAATATGTAGTGATGGACCACCATAAAATACCAATATGTAGTGATGGACCACCATAAAGTACCAATATGTAGTGATGGACCACCATAAAGTACCAATATACCAATATGTAGTGATGGACCACCATAAAGTACCAATATGTAGTGATGGACCACCAAGTATAGTACCAATATGTAGTGATGGACCACCAAGTATAGTACCAATATGTAGTGATGGACCACCAAGAATAGTACCAATATGTAGTGATGGACCACCATAAAGTACCAATATGTAGTGATGGACCACCATAAAGTACCAATATGTAGTGATGGACCACCATAAGGTACCAATATGTATGTAGTGATGGACCACCATAAAGTACCAATATGTAGTGATGGACCACCATAAGGTACCAATATGTAGTGATGGACCACCATAAGGTACCAATATGTAGTGATGGACCACCATAAAGTACCAATATGTAGTGATGGACCACCATAGTACCAATATGTAGTGATGGACCACCATAGTAGTGATGGACCAATATGTAGTGATGGACCACCATATAGTACCAATATGTAGTGATGGACCACCATATAGTACCAATATGTAGTGATGGACCAGTGATGGACCACCATAAAGTACCAATATGTAGTGATGGACCACCATGTATAGTACCAAATGTAGTGATGGACCACCATAAGTACCAATATGTAGTGATGGACCACCATAAGGTACCAATATGTAGTGATGGACCACCAAGTATAGTACCAATATGTAGTGATGGACCACCATAAAGTACCACCAAGTATAGTACCAATATGTAGTGATGGACCACCAAGTATAGTACCAATATGTAGTGATGGACCACCAAGTATAGTACCAATATGTAGTGATGGACCACCATAAAGTACCAATATGTAGTGATGGACCACCATAAAGTACCAATATGTAGTGATGGACCACCATAAAGTACCAATATGTAGTGATGGACCACCATAAAGTACCAATATGTAGTGATGGACCACCAAGTATAGTACCAATATGTAGTGATGGACCACCATATACCAATATGTAGTGATGGACCACCATAACCACCATAGTACCACCATAGTACCAATAGTATGTAGTGATGGACCACCAAGTATAGTACCAATATGTAGTGATGGACCACCAAGTATAGTACCAATATGTAGTGATGGACCACCACCAATATGTAGTGATGGACCACCAAGTATAGTACCAATATGTAGTGATGGACCACCATATAGTACCAATATGTAGTGATGGACCACCATATAGTACCAATATGTAGTGATGGACCACCATAAAGTACCAATATGTAGTGATGGACCACCATAAATAGTACCAATATGTAGTGATGGACCACCATATAGTACCAATATGTAGTGATGGACCACCAAGTATAGTACCAATATGTAGTGATGGACCACCATAAAGTACCAATATGTAGTGATGGACCACCATAAAGTACCAATATGTAGTGATGGACCACCATAAAGTACCAATATGTAGTGATGGGCCACCATAAAGTACCAATATGTAGTGATGGACCACCATAACGTACCAATATGTAGTGATGGACCACCATAAAGTACCAATATGTAGTGATGGGCCACCATAAAGTACCAATATGTAGTGATGGGCCACCATAAAGTACCAATATGTAGTGATGGACCACCATAAAGTACCAATATGTAGTGATGGGCCACCATAAAGTACCAATATGTAGTGATGGACCACCATAAAGTACCAATATGAAGTGATGGGCCACCATAAAGTACCAATATGTAGTGATGGGCCACCATAAAGTACCAATATGTAGTGATGGGCCACCATAAAGTACCAATATGTAGTGATGGGCCACCATAAAGTACCAATATGTAGTGATGGACCACCATAAAGTACCAATATGTAGTGATGGACCACCATAAAGTACCAATATGTAGTGATGGACCACCATAAAGTACCAATATGTAGTGATGGACCACCATAAAGTACCAATATGTAGTGATGGGCCACCATAAAGTACCAATATGTAGTGATGGACCACCATAAAGTACCAATATGTAGTGATGGGCCACCATAAAGTACCAATATGTAGTGATGGACCACCATAAAGTACCAATATGTAGTGATGGGCCACCATAAAGTACCAATATGTAGTGATGGGCCACCATAAAGTACCAATATGTAGTGATGGACCACCATAAAGTACCAATATGTAGTGATGGACCACCATAAAGTACCAATATGTAGTGATGGGCCACCATAAAGTACCAATATGTAGTGATGGACCACCATAAAGTACCAATATGTAGTGATGGACCACCATAAAATACCAATATGTAGTGATGGGCCACCATAAAGTACCAATATGTAGTGATGGACCACCATAAAGTACCAATATGTAGTGATGGACCACCATAAAGTACCAATATGTAGTGATGGACCACCAAGTATAGTACCAATATGTAGTGATGGACCAACAAGTATAGTACCAATATGTAGTGATGGACCACCAAGTATAGTACCAATATGTAGTGATGGACCACCATAAAGTACCAATATGTAGTGATGGACCACCATAAAGTACCAATATGTAGTGATGGACCACCATAAGGCACCAATATGTAGTGATGGACCACCATAAAGTACCAATATGTAGTGATGGACCACCATAAAGTACCAATATGTAGTGATGGACCACCATAAGGTACCAATATGTTGTGATGGACCACCATAAAGTACCAATATGTAGTGATGGACCACCATAAGGTACCAATATGTAGTGATGGACCACCATAAAGTACCAATATGTAGTGATGGACCACCAAGTATAGTACCAATATGTAGTGATGGACCACCAAGTATAGTACCAATATGTAGTGATGGACCACCATAAAGTACCAATATGTAGTGATGGACCACCATATAGTACAAATATGTAGTGATGGACCACCATAAAGTACCAATATGTAGTGATGGACCACCATAAGGTACCAATATGTAGTGATGGACCACCAAGTATAGTACCAATATGTAGTGACAGACCACCATAAAGTACCAATATGTAGTGATGGACCACCAAGTATAGTACCAATATGTAGGGATGGACCACCAAGTATAGTACCAATATGTAGTGATGGGCCACCATAAAGTACCAATATGTAGTGATGGGCCACCATAAAGTACCAATATGTAGTGATGGACCACCATAAAGTACCAATATGTAGTGATGGACCACCAGGTATAGTACCAATATGTAGTGATGGACCACCAAGTATAGTACCAATATGTAGTGGTGGACCACCATAAAGTACCAATATGTAGTGATGGACCACCAAGTATAGTACCAGTATGTAGTGATGGACCACCAAGTATAGTACCAATATGTAGTGATGGACCACCAAGTATAGTACCAATATGTAGTGATGGACCACCAAGTATAGTACCAATATGTAGTGATGGACCACCAAGTATAGTACCAATATGTAGTGATGGACCACCATAAAGTACCAATATGTAGTGATGGACCACCATAAAGTACCAATATGTAGTGATGGACCACCAAGTATAGTACCAATATGTAGTGATGGACCACCAAGTATAGTACCAATATGTAGTGATGGACCACCAAGTATAGTACCAATATGTAGTGATGGACCACCAAGTATAGTACCAATATGTAGTGATGGACCACCATAAAGTACCAATATGTAGTGATGGACCACCATAAAGTACCAATATGTAGTGATGGGCCACCATAAAGTACCAATATGTAGTGATGGACCACTATAACGTACCAATATGTAGTGATGGACCACCAAGAATAGTACCAATATGTAGTGATGGGCCACCATAAAGTACCAATATGTAGTGATGGACCACCATAAAGTACCAATATGTAGTGATGGGCCACCATAAAGTACCAATATGTAGTGATGGGCCACCATAAAGTACCAATATGTAGTGATGGACCACCATAACGTACCAATATGTAGTGATGGGCCACCATAAACTACCAATATGTAGTGATGGGCCACCATAAAGTACCAATATGTAGTGATGGGCCACCATAAAGTACCAATATGTAGTGATGGACCACCATAAAGTACCAATATGTAGTGATGGGCCACCATAAAGTACCAATATGTAGTGATGGACCACCATAAAGTACCAATATGTAGTGATGGGCCACCATAAAGTACCAATATGTAGTGATGGACCACCATAAAGTACCAATATGTAGTGATGGGCCACCATAAAGTACCAATATGTAGTGATGGACCACCAAGTATAGTACCAATATGTAGTGATGGACCACCAAGTATAGTACCAATATGTAGTGATGGACCACCAAGTATAGTACCAATATGTAGTGATGGACCACCATAAAGTACCAATATGTAGTGATGGACCACCATAAAGTACCAATATGTAGTGATGGGCCACCATAAAGTACCAATATGTAGTGATGGACCACCATAACGTACCAATATGTAGTGATGGACCACCAAGTATAGTACCAATATGTAGTGATGGGCCACCATAAAGTACCAATATGTAGTGATGGACCACCATAAAGTACCAATATGTAGTGATGGGCCACCATAAAGTACCAATATGTAGTGATGGGCCACCATAAAGTACCAATATGTAGTGATGGACCACCATAACGTACCAATATGTAGTGATGGGCCACCATAAAGTACCAATATGTAGTGATGGGCCACCATAAAGTACCAATATGTAGTGATGGGCCACCATAAAGTACCAATATGTAGTGATGGACCACCATAAAGTACCAATATGTAGTGATGGGCCACCATAAAGTACCAATATGTAGTGATGGACCACCATAAAGTACCAATATGAAGTGATGGGCCACCATAAAGTACCAATATGTAGTGATGGGCCACCATAAAGTACCAATATGTAGTGATGGGCCACCATAAAGTACCAATATGTAGTGATGGGCCACCATAAAGTACCAATATGTAGTGATGGACCACCATAAAGTACCAATATGTAGTGATGGACCACCATAAAGTACCAATATGTAGTGATGGGCCACCATAAAGTACCAATATGTAGTGATGGACCACCATAAAGTACCAATATGTAGTGATGGGCCACCATAAAGTACCAATATGTAGTGATGGACCACCATAAAGTACCAATATGAAGTGATGGGCCACCATAAAGTACCAATATGTAGTGATGGGCCACCATAAAGTACCAATATGTAGTGATGGGCCACCATAAAGTACCAATATGTAGTGATGGGCCACCATAAAGTACCAATATGTAGTGATGGACCACCATAAAGTACCAATATGTAGTGATGGACCACCATAAAGTACCAATATGTAGTGATGGGCCACCATAAAGTACCAATATGTAGTGATGGACCACCATAAAGTACCAATATGTAGTGATGGACCACCATAAAATACCAATATGTAGTGATGGGCCACCATAAAGTACCAATATGTAGTGATGGACCACCATAAAGTACCAATATGTAGTGATGGACCACCATAAAGTACCAATATGTAGTGATGGACCACCAAGTATAGTACCAATATGTAGTGATGGACCAACAAGTATAGTACCAATATGTAGTGATGGACCACCAAGTATAGTACCAATATGTAGTGATGGACCACCATAAAGTACCAATATGTAGTGATGGACCACCATAAAGTACCAATATGTAGTGATGGACCACCATAAGGCACCAATATGTAGTGATGGACCACCATAAAGTACCAATATGTAGTGATGGACCACCATAAAGTACCAATATGTAGTGATGGACCACCATAAGGTACCAATATGTTGTGATGGACCACCATAAAGTACCAATATGTAGTGATGGACCACCATAAGGTACCAATATGTAGTGATGGACCACCATAAAGTACCAATATGTAGTGATGGACCACCAAGTATAGTACCAATATGTAGTGATGGACCACCAAGTATAGTACCAATATGTAGTGATGGACCACCATAAAGTACCAATATGTAGTGATGGACCACCAAGTATAGTACAAATATGTAGTGATGGACCACCATAAAGTACCAATATGTAGTGATGGACCACCATAAGGTACCAATATGTAGTGATGGACCACCAAGTATAGTACCAATATGTAGTGACAGACCACCATAAAGTACCAATATGTAGTGATGGACCACCAAGTATAGTACCAATATGTAGGGATGGACCACCAAGTATAGTACCAATATGTAGTGATGGGCCACCATAAAGTACCAATATGTAGTGATGGGCCACCATAAAGTACCAATATGTAGTGATGGACCACCATAAAGTACCAATATGTAGTGATGGACCACCAGGTATAGTACCAATATGTAGTGATGGACCACCAAGTATAGTACCAATATGTAGTGGTGGACCACCATAAAGTACCAATATGTAGTGATGGACCACCAAGTATAGTACCAGTATGTAGTGATGGACCACCAAGTATAGTACCAATATGTAGTGATGGACCACCAAGTATAGTACCAATATGTAGTGATGGACCACCAAGTATAGTACCAATATGTAGTGATGGACCACCATAAAGTACCAATATGTAGTGATGGACCAGCAAGTATAGTACCAATATGTAGTGATGGACCACCATAAAGTACCAATATGTAGTGATGGACCACCAAGTATAGTACCAATATGTAGTGATGGACCACCAAGTATAGTACCAATATGTAGTGATGGACCACCAAGTATAGTACCAATATGTAGTGATGGACCACCAAGTATAGTACCAATATGTAGTGATGGACCACCATAAAGTACCAATATGTAGTGATGGACCACCATAAAGTACCAATATGTAGTGATGGGCCACCATAAAGTACCAATATGTAGTGATGGACCACTATAACGTACCAATATGTAGTGATGGACCACCAAGAATAGTACCAATATGTAGTGATGGGCCACCATAAAGTACCAATATGTAGTGATGGACCACCATAAAGTACCAATATGTAGTGATGGGCCACCATAAAGTACCAATATGTAGTGATGGGCCACCATAAAGTACCAATATGTAGTGATGGACCACCATAACGTACCAATATGTAGTGATGGGCCACCATAAACTACCAATATGTAGTGATGGGCCACCATAAAGTACCAATATGTAGTGATGGGCCACCATAAAGTACCAATATGTAGTGATGGACCACCATAAAGTACCAATATGTAGTGATGGGCCACCATAAAGTACCAATATGTAGTGATGGACCACCATAAAGTACCAATATGTAGTGATGGGCCACCATAAAGTACCAATATGTAGTGATGGACCACCATAAAGTACCAATATGTAGTGATGGGCCACCATAAAGTACCAATATGTAGTGATGGACCACCATAAAGTACCAATATGTAGTGATGGGCCACCATAAAGTACCAATATGTAGTGATGGGCCACCATAAAGTACCAATATGTAGTGATGGACCACCATAAAGTACCAATATGTAGTGATGGACCACCATAAAGTACCAATATGTAGTGATGGGCCACCATAAAGTACCAATATGTAGTGATGGACCACCATAAAGTACCAATATGTAGTGATGGACCACCATAAAATACCAATATGTAGTGATGGGCCACCATAAAGTACCAATATGTAGTGATGGACCACCATAAAGTACCAATATGGAGTGATGGACCACCATAAAGTACCAATATGTAGTGATGGACCACCAAGTATAGTACCAATATGTAGTGATGGACCAACAAGTATAGTACCAATATGTAGTGATGGACCACCAAGTATAGTACCAATATGTAGTGATGGACCACCATAAAGTACCAATATGTAGTGATGGACCACCATAAAGTACCAATATGTAGTGATGGACCACCATAAGGCACCAATATGTAGTGATGGACCACCATAAAGTACCAATATGTAGTGATGGACCACCATAAAGTACCAATATGTAGTGATGGACCACCATAAGGTACCAATATGTTGTGATGGACCACCATAAAGTACCAATATGTAGTGATGGACCACCATAAGGTACCAATATGTAGTGATGGACCACCATAAAGTACCAATATGTAGTGATGGACCACCAAGTATAGTACCAATATGTAGTGATGGACCACCAAGTATAGTACCAATATGTAGTGATGGACCACCATAAAGTACCAATATGTAGTGATGGACCACCATAAAGTACCAATATGTAGTGATGGACCACCATAAGGTACCAATATGTAGTGATGGACCACCATAAAGTACCAATATGTAGTGATGGACCACCAAGTATAGTACCAATATGTAGTGATGGACCACCATAAGGTACCAATATGTAGTGATGGACCACCATAAAGTACCAATATGTAGTGATGGACCACCAAGTATAGTACCAATATGTAGTGATGGACCACCAAGTATAGTACCAATATGTAGTGATGGACCACCAAGTATAGTACCAATATGTAGTGATGGACCACCATAAAGTACCAATATGTAGTGATGGACCACCATAAAGTACCAATATGTAGTGATGGACCACCATAAGGTACCAATATGTAGTGATGGACCACCATAAAGTACCAATATGTAGTGATGGACCACCAAGTATAGTACCAATATGTAGTGATGGACCACCATAAGGTACCAATATGTAGTGATGGACCACCATAAAGTACCAATATGTAGTGATGGACTACCAAGTATAGTACCAATATGTAGTGATGGACCACCAAGTATAGTACCAATATGTAGTGATGGACCACCAAGTATAGTACCAATATGTAGTGATGGACCACCAAGTATAGTACCAATATGTAGTGATGGACCACCATAAAGTACCAATATGTAGTGATGGACCACCATAAAGTACCAATATGTAGTGATGGGCCACCATAAAGTACCAATATGTAGTGATGGACCACCATAAAGTACCAATATGTAGTGATGGACCACCAAGTAAGTACCAATATGTAGTGATGGGCCACCATAAAGTACCAATATGTAGTGATGGACCACCATAAAGTACCAATATGTAGTGATGGGCCACCATAAAGTACCAATATGTAGTGATGGGCCACCATAAAGTACCAATATGTAGTGATGGACCACCATAACGTACCAATATGTAGTGATGGGCCACCATAAAGTACCAATATGTAGTGATGGGCCACCATAAAGTACCAATATGTAGTGATGGGCCACCATAAAGTACCAATATGTAGTGATGGACCACCATAAAGTACCAATATGTAGTGATGGGCCACCATAAAGTACCAATATGTAGTGATGGACCACCATAAAGTACCAATATGAAGTGATGGGCCACCATAAAGTACCAATATGTAGTGATGGGCCACCATAAAGTACCAATATGTAGTGATGGGCCACCATAAAGTACCAATATGTAGTGATGGGCCACCATAAAGTACCAATATGTAGTGATGGACCACCATAAAGTACCAATATGTAGTGATGGACCACCATAAAGTACCAATATGTAGTGATGGGCCACCATAAAGTACCAATATGTAGTGATGGACCACCATAAAGTACCAATATGTAGTGATGGGCCACCATAAAGTACCAATATGTAGTGATGGACCACCATAAAGTACCAATATGAAGTGATGGGCCACCATAAAGTACCAATATGTAGTGATGGGCCACCATAAAGTACCAATATGTAGTGATGGGCCACCATAAAGTACCAATATGTAGTGATGGGCCACCATAAAGTACCAATATGTAGTGATGGACCACCATAAAGTACCAATATGTAGTGATGGACCACCATAAAGTACCAATATGTAGTGATGGGCCACCATAAAGTACCAATATGTAGTGATGGACCACCATAAAGTACCAATATGTAGTGATGGGCCACCATAAAGTACCAATATGTAGTGATGGACCACCATAAAGTACCAATATGTAGTGATGGGCCACCATAAAGTACCAATATGTAGTGATGGGCCACCATAAAGTACCAATATGTAGTGATGGACCACCATAAAGTACCAATATGTAGTGATGGACCACCATAAAGTACCAATATGTAGTGATGGGCCACCATAAAGTACCAATATGTAGTGATGGACCACCATAAAGTACCAATATGTAGTGATGGACCACCATAAAATACCAATATGTAGTGATGGGCCACCATAAAGTACCAATATGTAGTGATGGACCACCATAAAGTACCAATATGTAGTGATGGACCACCATAAAGTACCAATATGTAGTGATGGACCACCAAGTATAGTACCAATATGTAGTGATGGACCAACAAGTATAGTACCAATATGTAGTGATGGACCACCAAGTATAGTACCAATATGTAGTGATGGACCACCATAAAGTACCAATATGTAGTGATGGACCACCATAAAGTACCAATATGTAGTGATGGACCACCATAAGGCACCAATATGTAGTGATGGACCACCATAAAGTACCAATATGTAGTGATGGACCACCATAAAGTACCAATATGTAGTGATGGACCACCATAAGGTACCAATATGTTGTGATGGACCACCATAAAGTACCAATATGTAGTGATGGACCACCATAAGGTACCAATATGTAGTGATGGACCACCATAAAGTACCAATATGTAGTGATGGACCACCAAGTATAGTACCAATATGTAGTGATGGACCACCAAGTATAGTACCAATATGTAGTGATGGACCACCATAAAGTACCAATATGTAGTGATGGACCACCATAAAGTACCAATATGTAGTGATGGACCACCATAAGGTACCAATATGTAGTGATGGACCACCATAAAGTACCAATATGTAGTGATGGACCACCAAGTATAGTACCAATATGTAGTGATGGACCACCATAAGGTACCAATATGTAGTGATGGACCACCATAAAGTACCAATATGTAGTGATGGACCACCAAGTATAGTACCAATATGTAGTGATGGACCACCAAGTATAGTACCAATATGTAGTGATGGACCACCAAGTATAGTACCAATATGTAGTGATGGACCACCATAAAGTACCAATATGTAGTGATGGACCACCATAAAGTACCAATATGTAGTGATGGACCACCATAAGGTACCAATATGTAGTGATGGACCACCATAAAGTACCAATATGTAGTGATGGACCACCAAGTATAGTACCAATATGTAGTGATGGACCACCATAAGGTACCAATATGTAGTGATGGACCACCATAAAGTACCAATATGTAGTGATGGACTACCAAGTATAGTACCAATATGTAGTGATGGACCACCAAGTATAGTACCAATATGTAGTGATGGACCACCAAGTATAGTACCAATATGTAGTGATGGACCACCAAGTATAGTACCAATATGTAGTGATGGACCACCATAAAGTACCAATATGTAGTGATGGACCACCATAAAGTACCAATATGTAGTGATGGGCCACCATAAAGTACCAATATGTAGTGATGGACCACCATAACGTACCAATATGTAGTGATGGACCACCAAGTATAGTACCAATATGTAGTGATGGGCCACCATAAAGTACCAATATGTAGTGATGGACCACCATAAAGTACCAATATGTAGTGATGGGCCACCATAAAGTACCAATATGTAGTGATGGGCCACCATAAAGTACCAATATGTAGTGATGGACCACCATAACGTACCAATATGTAGTGATGGGCCACCATAAAGTACCAATATGTAGTGATGGGCCACCATAAAGTACCAATATGTAGTGATGGGCCACCATAAAGTACCAATATGTAGTGATGGACCACCATAAAGTACCAATATGTAGTGATGGGCCACCATAAAGTACCAATATGTAGTGATGGACCACCATAAAGTACCAATATGAAGTGATGGGCCACCATAAAGTACCAATATGTAGTGATGGGCCACCATAAAGTACCAATATGTAGTGATGGGCCACCATAAAGTACCAATATGTAGTGATGGGCCACCATAAAGTACCAATATGTAGTGATGGACCACCATAAAGTACCAATATGTAGTGATGGACCACCATAAAGTACCAATATGTAGTGATGGGCCACCATAAAGTACCAATATGTAGTGATGGACCACCATAAAGTACCAATATGTAGTGATGGGCCACCATAAAGTACCAATATGTAGTGATGGACCACCATAAAGTACCAATATGAAGTGATGGGCCACCATAAAGTACCAATATGTAGTGATGGGCCACCATAAAGTACCAATATGTAGTGATGGGCCACCATAAAGTACCAATATGTAGTGATGGGCCACCATAAAGTACCAATATGTAGTGATGGACCACCATAAAGTACCAATATGTAGTGATGGACCACCATAAAGTACCAATATGTAGTGATGGGCCACCATAAAGTACCAATATGTAGTGATGGACCACCATAAAGTACCAATATGTAGTGATGGACCACCATAAAATACCAATATGTAGTGATGGGCCACCATAAAGTACCAATATGTAGTGATGGACCACCATAAAGTACCAATATGTAGTGATGGACCACCATAAAGTACCAATATGTAGTGATGGACCACCAAGTATAGTACCAATATGTAGTGATGGACCAACAAGTATAGTACCAATATGTAGTGATGGACCACCAAGTATAGTACCAATATGTAGTGATGGACCACCATAAAGTACCAATATGTAGTGATGGACCACCATAAAGTACCAATATGTAGTGATGGACCACCATAAGGCACCAATATGTAGTGATGGACCACCATAAAGTACCAATATGTAGTGATGGACCACCATATGTAGGACCACCATAAAGTACCAATATGTAGTGATGGACCACCATAAGGTACCAATATGTTGTGATGGACCACCATAAAGTACCAATATGTAGTGATGGACCACCATAAGGTACCAATATGTAGTGATGGACCACCATAAAGTACCAATATGTAGTGATGGACCACCAAGTATAGTACCAATATGTAGTGATGGACCACCAAGTATAGTACCAATATGTAGTGATGGACCACCATAAAGTACCAATATGTAGTGATGGACCACCAAGTATAGTACAAATATGTAGTGATGGACCACCATAAAGTACCAATATGTAGTGATGGACCACCATAAGGTACCAATATGTAGTGATGGACCACCAAGTATAGTACCAATATGTAGTGACAGACCACCATAAAGTACCAATATGTAGTGATGGACCACCAAGTATAGTACCAATATGTAGGGATGGACCACCAAGTATAGTACCAATATGTAGTGATGGGCCACCATAAAGTACCAATATGTAGTGATGGGCCACCATAAAGTACCAATATGTAGTGATGGACCACCATAAAGTACCAATATGTAGTGATGGACCACCAGGTATAGTACCAATATGTAGTGATGGACCACCAAGTATAGTACCAATATGTAGTGGTGGACCACCATAAAGTACCAATATGTAGTGATGGACCACCAAGTATAGTACCAGTATGTAGTGATGGACCACCAAGTATAGTACCAATATGTAGTGATGGACCACCAAGTATAGTACCAATATGTAGTGATGGACCACCAAGTATAGTACCAATATGTAGTGATGGACCACCAAGTATAGTACCAATATGTAGTGATGGACCACCATAAAGTACCAATATGTAGTGATGGACCACCATAAAGTACCAATATGTAGTGATGGACCACCAAGTATAGTACCAATATGTAGTGATGGACCACCAAGTATAGTACCAATATGTAGTGATGGACCACCAAGTATAGTACCAATATGTAGTGATGGACCACCAAGTATAGTACCAATATGTAGTGATGGACCACCATAAAGTACCAATATGTAGTGATGGACCACCATAAAGTACCAATATGTAGTGATGGGCCACCATAAAGTACCAATATGTAGTGATGGACCACTATAACGTACCAATATGTAGTGATGGACCACCAAGAATAGTACCAATATGTAGTGATGGGCCACCATAAAGTACCAATATGTAGTGATGGACCACCATAAAGTACCAATATGTAGTGATGGGCCACCATAAAGTACCAATATGTAGTGATGGGCCACCATAAAGTACCAATATGTAGTGATGGACCACCATAACGTACCAATATGTAGTGATGGGCCACCATAAACTACCAATATGTAGTGATGGGCCACCATAAAGTACCAATATGTAGTGATGGGCCACCATAAAGTACCAATATGTAGTGATGGACCACCATAAAGTACCAATATGTAGTGATGGGCCACCATAAAGTACCAATATGTAGTGATGGACCACCATAAAGTACCAATATGTAGTGATGGGCCACCATAAAGTACCAATATGTAGTGATGGACCACCATAAAGTACCAATATGTAGTGATGGGCCACCATAAAGTACCAATATGTAGTGATGGACCACCATAAAGTACCAATATGTAGTGATGGGCCACCATAAAGTACCAATATGTAGTGATGGGCCACCATAAAGTACCAATATGTAGTGATGGACCACCATAAAGTACCAATATGTAGTGATGGACCACCATAAAGTACCAATATGTAGTGATGGACCACCATAAAATACCAATATGTAGTGATGGGCCACCATAAAGTACCAATATGTAGTGATGGACCACCATAAAGTACCAATATGGAGTGATGGACCACCATAAAGTACCAATATGTAGTGATGGACCACCAAGTATAGTACCAATATGTAGTGATGGACCAACAAGTATAGTACCAATATGTAGTGATGGACCACCAAGTATAGTACCAATATGTAGTGATGGACCACCATAAAGTACCAATATGTAGTGATGGACCACCATAAAGTACCAATATGTAGTGATGGACCACCATAAGGCACCAATATGTAGTGATGGACCACCATAAAGTACCAATATGTAGTGATGGACCACCATAAAGTACCAATATGTAGTGATGGACCACCATAAGGTACCAATATGTTGTGATGGACCACCATAAAGTACCAATATGTAGTGATGGACCACCATAAGGTACCAATATGTAGTGATGGACCACCATAAAGTACCAATATGTAGTGATGGACCACCAAGTATAGTACCAATATGTAGTGATGGACCACCAAGTATAGTACCAATATGTAGTGATGGACCACCATAAAGTACCAATATGTAGTGATGGACCACCATAAAGTACCAATATGTAGTGATGGACCACCATAAGGTACCAATATGTAGTGATGGACCACCATAAAGTGCCAATATGTAGTGATGGACCACCAAGTATAGTACCAATATGTAGTGATGGACCACCATAAAGTACCAATATGTAGTGATGGACCACCATAAGGTACCAATATGTAGTGATGGACCACCAAGTATAGTACCAATATGTAGTGACAGACCACCATAAAGTACCAATATGTAGTGATGGACCACCAAGTATAGTACCAATATGTCGTGACAGACCACCAAGTATAGTACCAATATGTAGTGATGGACCACCATAAAGTACCAATATGTAGTGATGGACCACCAAGTTTAGTACCAATATGTAGGGATGGACCACCAAGTATAGTACCAATATGTAGTGATGGGGCACCATAAAGTACCAATATGTAGTGATGGGCCACCATAAAGTACCAATATGTAGTGATGGACCACCATAAAGTACCAATATGTAGTGATGGACCACCATAAAGTACCAATATGTAGTGATGGACCACCAAGTATAGTACCAATATGTAGTGATGGACCACCAAGTATAGTACCAATATGTAGTGATGGACCACCAAGTATAGTACCAATATGTAGTGATGGACCACCAAGTATAGTACCAATATGTAGTGATGGACCACCAAGTATAGTACCAATATGTAGTGATGGACCACCATAAAGTACCAATATGTAGTGATGGACCACCAAGTATAGTACCAATATGTAGTGATGGACCACCAAGTATAGTACCAATATGTAGTGATGGACCACCATAAAGTACCAATATGTAGTGATGGACCACCAAGTATAGTACCAATATGTAGTGATGGACCACCAAGTATAGTACCAATATGTAGTGATGGACCACCATAAAGTACCAATATGTAGTGATGGACCACCAAGTATAGTACCAATATGTAGTGATGGACCACCAAGTATAGTACCAATATGTAGTGATGGACCACCAAGTATAGTACCAATATGTAGTGATGGACCACCAAGTATAGTACCAATATGTAGTGATGGACCACCAAGTATAGTACCAATATGTAGTGATGGACCACCATAAAGTACCAATATGTAGTGATGGACCACCATAAAGTACCAATATGTAGTGATGGGCCACCATAAAGTACCAATATGTAGTGATGGACCACCATAACGTACCAATATGTAGTGATGGACCACCAAGTATAGTACCAATATGTAGTGATGGGCCACCATAAAGTACCAATATGTAGTGATGGACCACCATAAAGTACCAATATGTAGTGATGGGCCACCATAAAGTACCAATATGTAGTGATGGGCCACCATAAAGTACCAATATGTAGTGATGGACCACCATAACGTACCAATATGTAGTGATGGGCCACCATAACGTACCAATATGTAGTGATGGGCCACCATAAAGTACCAATATGTAGTGATGGGCCACCATATAGTACCAATATGTAGTGATGGGCCACCATAAAGTACCAATATGTAGTGATGGACCACCATAAAGTACCAATATGTAGTGATGGGCCACCATAAAGTACCAATATGTAGTGATGGACCACCATAAAGTACCAATATGTAGTGATGGGCCACCATAAGGTACCAATATGTAGTGATGGGCCACCATAAAGTACCAATATGTAGTGATGGGCCACCATAAAGTACCAATATGTAGTGATGGGCCACCATAAAGTACCAATATGTAGTGATGGACCACCATAAAGTACCAATATGTAGTGATGGACCACCAAAAGTACCAATATGTAGTGATGGGCCACCATAAAGTACCAATATGTAGTGATGGACCACCATAAAGTACCAATATGTAGTGATGGACCACCATAAAGTACCAATATGTAGTGATGGGCCACCATAAAGTACCAATATGTATTGATGGACCACCATAAAGTACCAATATGTAGTGATGGACCACCATAAAGTACCAATATGTAGTGATGGACCACCATAAAGTACCAATATGTAGTGATGGACCACCATAAAGTACCAATATGTAGTGATGGACCACCATAAAGTACCAATATGTAGTGATGGACCACCATAAAGTACCAATATGTAGTGATGGACCGCCATAAAGTACCAATATGTAGTGATGGGCCACCATAAAGTACCAATATGTAGTGATGGACCACCATAAAGTACCAATATGTAGTGATGGACCACCATAAAGTACCAATATGTAGTGATGGACCACCATAAAGTACAAATATGTAGTGATGGGCCACCATAAAGTACCAATATGTAGTGATGGACCACCATAAAAAACCAATATGTAGTGATGGACCACCATAAAGTACCAATATGTAGTGATGGACCACCATAAAGTACCAATATGTAGTGATGGGCCACCATAAAGTACCAATATGTAGTGATGGACCACCATAAAGTACCAATATGTAGTGATGGGCCACCATAAAGTACCAATATGTAGTGATATGTAGAAATAGAAAGCTTTATATTTCCAAAAGAAAACAAGTTTGACAAAATTTTATAATTCAGAACAATTCGGCTTCTTAGGCAACATTGCCCATCAGGTACAAAATATATATATACAGATATATTAACATATTTTGGTAGCAGTCTTTCCTGGAGGCATATATTATTAAACGTGACCTAAAGGGCGAGCTCAGTGATTGTAGTGCGAATCTTCTCTAGAGAAGGAAGTTGAAAAATTAACTCTCCAAAGTTTTTTTTTACACTATTGTTTGGCCTGACAATAAGACATGCGTTTCGTTAACTCTTGTTAACATTGTCAAAGGCAGAGATCGATAGATTACGAAAGTTCTTCCTAAATGATATGTACCCGAGGATGAGGTGAAGGAGAAGCACCTCACTTGTTAGTCCAGTGTGTGCTGCGTGTAACTCTGGTGTTAGCATGATGACTGGTGCAGTATGCTGCGTGTCACTCTGGTGTTAGTATGATGACTGGTGCAGTATGCTGAGTGTCACTCTGGTGTTAGTATGATGACTGGTGCAGTATGCTGCGTGTCACTCTGGTGTTAGTATGATGACTGGTGCAGTATGCTGCGTGTCACTCTGGTGTTAGCATGATGACTGGTGCAGTATGCTGCGTGTCACTCTGGTGTTAGTATGATGACTGGTGCAGTATGCTGCGTGTCACTCTGGTGTTAGTATGATGACTGGTGCAGTATGCTGCGTGTCACTCTGGTGTTAGTATGATGACTGGTGCAGTATGCTGCGTGTCACTCTGGTGTTAGTATGATGACTGGTGCAGTATGCTGAGTGTCACTCTGGTGTTAGTATGATGACTGGTGCAGTATGCTGCGTGTCACTCTGGTGTTAGTATGATGACTGGTGCAGTATGCTGCGTGTCACTCTGGTGTTAGTATGATGACTGGTGCAGTATGCTGCGTGTCACTCTGGTGTTAGTATGATGACTGGTGCAGTATGCTGCGTGTCACTTTGGTGTTAGTATGATGACTGGTGCAGTATGCTGCGTGTCACTCTGGTGTTAGCATGATGACTGGTGCAGTATGCTGAGTGACACTCTGGTGTTAGCATGATGACTGGTACAGTATGGTGAGTGACACTCTGGTGTTAGCATGATGACTGGTGCAGTATGCTGAGTGACACTCTGGTGTTAGCATGATGACTGGTGCAGTATGGTGAGTGACACTCTGGTGTAAGCATGATGACTGGTGCAGTATGGTGAGTGTAACTCTGGTGTTAGCATGATGACTGGTGCAGTATGGTGAGTGACACTCTAGTGTTAGCATGATAACTGGTGCAGTATGGTGAGTGACACTCTGGTGTTAGCATGATGACTGGTGCAGTATGGTGAGTGACACTCTAGTGTTAGCATGATGACTGGTGCAGTATGGTGTTGGTTGCTTGGGCTTGGGCTGTGCTTGGGCAGTGTTAGGCGTCTTGAAAGGGATGTTGTTGTCTTGCCTATATACTGAATTCGTTGGAGTTGAAAGTCACCAAGTGAAGTCATAAACAACTTTCGTCTCTCAGGGGGCTTTGTTTGGTGTCAGGAGAGTTCTTCACGAGCAAGTTGACAGTCATCTTGCTCTTATAATAAACTATTACTTCAGTCTTCTGTTGGTATCAGTAGGGGTCACATATGTATCAATAATGTTTTTCAGGACCCTCTCTTCTGTTTTATGGGTCGTGGAGAAGACAGTTCTGTAGAATATTTTAATAGTGGAAACCAATAACATACTAATGTCTATTATATCTGAAGTTGCGAGGCCGCTCACCTTCGATTTGATGATTTCCTGGGCATATCTGTTGGAGTATCCATTATTGATCAGGACCTCTCTTACTCTACCACGTTCCTCGTCAACCAGCTTCCAATTGGAGCTGTGCGCGAGGGCTCGGGTTGACATAGGCACTGACAAGAATCTGCTTGTACCAATCAGGGCTCTCACTCTTACCATTAAGGCATTCCTCTGTTGGTTTCTTCGTGTAGACTGCAGTGTTGAGGCCACCATTCCTTTCCGTGACCAATACATCTAGGAAAGGTAGGCTTCCTCCTCTCTTAATCTCATAAGTGAATCTAAGCACTAAATTTCGTTCCAATGCATCATTAAGCCACAGCAAGTGTTCAGTATAATTAATAATAATTATTATTATTCATTGTGTCTGGGGACAGGCAGCCAGAGTGTATTCAAACACGTTAGGCTTATATTGAGGTTCTCCCAGGTTGAATTACTGACCGCACCCAGGATGCAACCCCACAACAAACTGACTCCTGAGTACCTACTGAATGAGCTCGTTTACTCACATGTTTGAAGAGGTCACTCCTCCCCCCCTCCCCCTCTCATATCTGACAGACCTTTCTCGTTCTGTAATTGCAGTTAAAAAAAATCTGTCAGCCTGATTTTACACCCATGAATTTTCAGTGTCCTACCTCTGGTAGACATTAACCAGCACTTTACTGGTAATCAATACACTTTACTGGTAATCAATACACTTTACTGGTAATCAATACACTTTACTGGTAATCAATACACTTTACCGGTAATCAATACACTTTACTGGTAATCAATACACTTTACCGGTAATCAATACACTTTACCGGTAATCAATACACTTTACTGATAATCAATACACTTTACTGGTAATCAATACACTTTACTGATAATCAATACACTTTACCGGTAATCTATACACTTTACCGGTAATCAATACACTTTACCGGTAATCAATACACTTTACTGATAATCAATACACTTTACTGGTAATCAATACACTTTACTGGTAATGATAGTGAAGGTAAACCGCGAGTTTGACAGAGTAAGGGCTTAACAATGCTCAGTCATGGATTAACCTGATTATCAGGAATGGCATTTTATACAAATATTCCTTAACAATAATAATTAGATCAACTTAAGTGTAACTTCCTTTAAAACAGATTACAGCTGGTCAATAGCTGCTAGAGAAGACACTGGAGGCTTCATGCATTCAGTCTGTGGTCAGTCTTGTAGTCTGGGGCCTATGGTTAGCTGCCCATAACAAATAATATTGTGCGTATTCCCACAGGTGTTCGCGCTCGGGTCCTACTGGGCACACTGGGCAGACCTGGAATGGCACTTGGATCGGGTGGCGCCTGGGCGAATCGTGGCGATGACGGTGGCAGTGTCAGGTACTATGGGTCTTCGCCACGCCGCCCAATGCCTGGCGAAGCTAGGGTCGTTGATGGCACTCCATCTCACGCACAGGGCTCACTGGACATGGGTGTTTATCAAGGGCGGACGAACCATTTCAGAGACCAGCATTATCCAAGGCATCGCCTCACACTCTGCCCACGTCATCCTCCCTTTGTCACACCTGCAGCCACCATCAACAGTCGGTAAGAACCAGTTGGTGGAGAAAGATCGCTGGCAGTACTGTGCAGCTCACGGTGCCATGGGCGGCCTCTGTGACGAGTCGGCCCCTGATCCATTGCCATGGCCCTCTGCCCCACCCGTGGAGCGGCAATGGGTCCTGGCAGGTGTCAAGGTGGTGTTGACGGCAGGCAGCAGACACCAGTACCTCTACCACACACTCACCACTCTGCTGGCAACACCCGGCGCACAGCAGCAGAACGTCCTCGTCGTTCTCGGCGACG
Source organism: Procambarus clarkii (assembly GCF_020424385.1). NCBI lineage: Eukaryota > Metazoa > Arthropoda > Malacostraca > Decapoda > Cambaridae > Procambarus > Procambarus clarkii. Next base: position 25,845,129 of record NC_059586.1, on the reverse strand, counting down.
CGCCGTCGTCAACAACGCGACTCCTGCGTCTTCTCGGCGTCAACTTTATCAAGCTTACCGTCCAGGGTGAAGGCAACAGCAAGCTCTTCCGCTACTACCGCAGTGTCTTCCAGGTGGCTGCCCGCACCTTCCCCGACGCCCCGGCGGTTATATTCCTCGACGAGGATGTCGAGGTCTCGCCAGACTTCTTCTCTTTCATGAGCCAGACCCTTGGTCTCCTGCACGCAGACCCAACACTCTACTGCGTTAACTCTCATTCAATCACAGGTTTTTCTGATCGAACATTCAATCCCTCGCGTGTGTTCCGAGGTGCTGTTCAGGTTCAGTGGGGGTATGCTGTAACGCCTCACTTCATCAAGGAAGCCCTGAGCAAGTGGCCTGAGGTCGATCACGACACTAACATCGTAATATACGACTACTGGATCTACACCCACGTCAGGCAGGGAAGAGAATGCGTCTACCCAGAAGTGAGCCGGAGCAACCACTATGGCCAAGGCCTGAACACCGACCCTCTAATAGCTGAGAGGGTCTTTTTAGATAAGCCATTAGTGCTGGAAGCCGGCGTGTCTCTAGTCGGAATTTCCAGGCTCAAGTCAGCCGACTGGCGACATGACCTCTCATATAACATTAGCTCAGCCACGCCGCTTTTGGGTAATCCCTGTAATGCAGACTTCATACCCAAACAGAACCCCAAACCCCAAAACAACCTTCAGCAACTCTACGTGTTCTATTACAGGCTAGACCCAACCGAAAATGGAATACCAGACGTCACACAGTCTTTTAATTTACAAAATTGCGTGGGTGGATGGAGTATATCTGAGCAAGGACACCACGACGGGGTGAGCATCGTTACTCTCTCCGTCCTCAACACCCTCTACCTGGTGGGGGTCCCCTTCTCCTCCTATTCTCATCTCCGTCCTCAGGGACTTCCACTCTGGGACATCAACACCATTCCGGACGAGGAATACGATATGGTGGAACAGAACCAACTCAACAGACATAAGTTCACTCCCATAATAGCCAACAGGAATATGACGACATCTCAGCTAATGACCATTTTGTCCACACCCTAAAAACACCTGTCCCCACAGTGCATGGTAGCATCCAACAAGCTAAACGACGTCATTAACATGACGCTAACAACTGCCAATCGGGCCATAATTAAACCCTTCTTCTTTGGGACATCCCAGTGTACCCAGAAGAAGAAAGTTGGTACAATCAGATCTGCTGCCATGGGTAGCAAGCACACTACGTCACCTGCGTTCCTAATACCGCTGCCTCAAACATCTGTACGGAAACTGCCACAACATTCCGATCACAAAAGTTAGGTATTGGTGTTCCCACATGGTTGTTGAGCCGTCTTCTTCAGGTGCCACAACAGACAAAAATCAATGTACTAAAATATGTGGACCTAACCTAACCAACCAGGCATAGAACACGTAGTTGTTTGTCAGCCGCTATGATTAATAATGTGCCGTATTTTGTTTGTCGGGGATTTTGGCCTCAAAATATGATGTATTCTTTGAGAGGACAAGATAGGCAGAGAAGCAGCAGCTAGAAGCATATGAGCTCCCCAAAATAATGAAGTAATTAAAGTAGATAAATATTGTTTAACCCTGGTAAAGAGAGAGATGTGATATTAAAAGCCTTCTGAACGAGCTTTCCTTGTTTCCTCCCTTTCATTTCTGCTGGATACGGTAAGGCGCTGTTAAGGGAGAGTATGGTGGCTGACGACTACTAGGGTACCTGCCATCATGGCTTGCAACATTGCAGGGGATAGAGTTGCAAGGTGCATTCTTGCTAATTTCATTGCAACTGTAAAGAATTTGATATCTAATATATTGCAATATGATTCAATAAGGTTTGGAGCAAGAAAGTGCCAAGAGTTGAAGGAGAGAGGGAATTATCAGGGGAAAGCTCCGAGAATTGAGGGGTGAAAGCGAACATGACTGAGGTATGAATGAAGACTTTAAGGAAATTCCACAGTGTTTTGATCAGTTTAAAAAAGGATGAGAAGCAGGAGGAGATCACTTCGTCCAGTGAAATGTTCTTTTCGAGTTGTAATTGTGTTGAAATTACAGTTTTGTACAGCCAAGACTTCTCTCTTCCGTTTACCAAGCAACATCGCCAGGACATGTTGGGCAACATGTAGCATTATGGATAACGAGGGTTAGGGGTAGTAAGAGGAGGTAAGGTGTGGGCATGGGACAAGAGGGCACGTGTTGACTATTGCAGGTGTGTTGACTGTTACAGGTGTGTTGACTGTTACAGGTGTGTGTTGACTATCACAGGTGTGTTGACTGTTACAGGTGTGTTGACTGTTACAGGTGTGTGTTGACTATCACAGGTGTGTTGACTGTTACAGGTGTGTTGACTGTTACAGGTGTGTGTTGACTATCACAGGTGTGTTGACTGTTACAGGTGTGTTGACTGTTACAGGTGTGTGTTGACTATTACAGGTGTGTTGACTGTTACAGGTGTGTGTTGACTATCACAGGTGTGTTGACTGTTACAGGTGTGTTGACTGTTACAGGAGTGTTGACTATTACAGGTGTGTTGACTGTTACAGGTGTGTGTTGACTACCACAGGTGTGTTGACTGTTACAGGTGTGTGTTGACTGTTACAGGTGTGTGTTGACTATTACAGGTGTGTTGGCTGTTACAGGTGTGTGTTGACTATCACAGGTGTGTTGACTATTACAGGTGTGTTGACTGTTACAGGAGTGTTGACTATTACAGGTGTGTTGACTATTACAGGTGTGTTGACTATTGCAGGTGTGTTGACTGTTACAGGTGTGTTGACTGTTACAGGTGTGTGTTGACTATCACAGGTGTGTTGACTGTTACAGGTGTGTTGACTGTTACAGGTGTGTGTTGACTATCACAGGTGTGTTGACTGTTACAGGTGTGTTGACTGTTACAGGTGTGTGTTGACTATTACAGGTGTGTTGACTGTTACAGGTGTGTGTTGACTATCACAGGTGTGTTGACTGTTACAGGTGTGTTGACTGTTACAGGAGTGTTGACTATTACAGGTGTGTTGACTGTTACAGGTGTGTGTTGACTACCACAGGTGTGTTGACTGTTACAGGTGTGTGTTGACTGTTACAGGTGTGTGTTGACTATTACAGGTGTGTTGGCTGTTACAGGTGTGTGTTGACTATCACAGGTGTGTTGACTATTACAGGTGTGTTGACTGTTACAGGAGTGTTGACTATTACAGGTGTGTTGACTATTACAGGTGTGTTGACTATTACAGCTGTGTTGACTATTACAGGTATGTTGACTTTTACAGGTGTGTGTTGACTATTACAGGTGTGTGTTGACTCTTACAGGTGTGTTGACTGTTACAGGTGTGTGTTGATTATTACAGGTGTGTTGACTGTTACAGGCGTGTTGACTATTACAGGTGTGTTGACTGTTACAGGTGTGTTGACTATTACAGGTGTGTTGACTATTACAGGTGTGTTGACTATTGCAGGTGTGTTGACAATTACAGGTATGTTGACTTTTACAGGTGTGTGTTGACTATTACAGGTATGTTGACTATTACAGGTGTGTATTGACTATTACAGGTGTGCTGACTATTACAGGTGTGTTGACTGTTAGAGGTGTGTTGACAATTACAAGTGTGTTGACTATTACAGGTGTGTTGGCTATTACAGGTGTGTGTTGAGTATTACAGGTGTGTTGACTATTACAGGTGTGTTGACTATTACAGGTGTGTTGGCTATTACATGTGTGTGTTGACAATTACAGGTGTGATGACTATTACAGGTGTGTTGGCTATTACAGGTGTGTTGGCTATTACAGGTGTGTTGACTATTACAGGTGTGATGACTATTACAGGTGTGTTGGCTATTACAAGTGTGTTGACTATTACAGGTGTGTTGACTATTACAGGTGTGTTGGCTATTACAGGTGTGTTGACTGTTAGAGGTGTGTTGGCTGTTTCAGGTGTGATGACTATTACAGGTGTGTTGGCTATTACAGGTGTGTTGACTATTACAGGTGTGTTGACTATTACAGGTGTGCTGGCTATTACAGGTGTGTTAGCTATTACAGGTGTGTTGGCTATTACAGGTGTGTGTTGAGTATTACAGGTGTGTTGACTGTTAGAGGTGTGTTGGCTGTTTCAGGTGTGATGACTATTACAGGTGTGTTGGCTATTACAGGTGTGTTGACTATTACAGGTGTGTTGACTATTACAGGTGTGCTGGCTATTACAGGTGTGTTAGCTATTACAGGTGTGTTGGCTATTACAGGTGTGTGTTGAGTATTACAGGTGTGTTGACTATTACAGGTGTGTTGACTATTACAGGTGTGTTGGCTATTACAGGTGTGTTGACAATTACAGGTGTGTTGACTATTACAGGTGTGTTGGCTATTACAGGTGTGTTGGCTATTACAGGTGTGTTGACTATTACAGGTGTGTTGGCTATTACAGGTGTGTATTGAGTATTACAGGTGTGTTGACTATTACAGGTGTGTTGACTATTACAGGTGTGTTGACTATTACAGGTGTGTTGACTATTACAGGTGTGTTGGCTATTACAGGTGTGTTGACTATTACAGGTGTGTTTGACTATTACAGGTGTGTTGGCTATTACAGGTGTGTTGACTATTACAGGTGTGTTTGACTATTACAGGTGTGTTGGCTATTACAGGTGTGTTGACTATTACAGTTGTGTTGACTATTACAGGTGTGTTTGACTATTACAGGTGTGTTGGCTATTACAGGTGTGTTGACTATTACAGTTGTGTTGACTATTACAGGTGTGTTTGACTATTACAGGTGTGAATGAATGTTTGGAGGAAAATACCAATCCGTTTCGGACATATCCAGTAAGGGGGGAGAGTGAAGTGTACTTCTTGCTATATCAATTATTGCCCCAGAGTGTTGACATGATGGTGTTGCACAAGCTATAGTGGCACTGCATGTGTACTTGGCAACAAAGGTTTACATGTACGATGCAGAGATCAATTACCCTTCATGTTTGGGCAGTACAGGTGGAGATATAGATCAAAGAGCAATAATGGCTCCAATTACCTGCTTACTCTAGCACTGCCAGCTTGTTCCTTCCCTTGCTTCCCTACACCCTTCCCTTGCTTCCCTTCACCCTTCCCTTGCTTCCCTTCACCCTTCCCTTGCTTCCCTTCACCCTTTCCCTTGCTTCCCTCCACCCTTCCCTTGCTTCCCTTCACCCTTCCCTTGCTTCCCTCCATCCTTCCCTTGCTTCCCTTCACCCTTCCCTTGCTTCCCTTCACCCTTCCCTTGCTTCCCTTCACCCTTCCCTTGCTTCCCTACACCCTTCCCTTGCTTCCCTTCACCCTTCCCTTGCTTCCCTTCACCCTTCCCTTGCTTCCCTTCACCCTTCCCTTGCTTCCCTTCACCCTTCCCTTGCTTCCCTACACCCTTCCCTTGCTTCCCTTCACCCTTCCCTTGCTTCCCTTCACCCTTCCCTTGCTTCCCTTCACCCCTTCCCTTGCTTCCCTTCACCCCTTCCCTTGCTTCCCTTCACCCTTCCCTTGCTTCCCTTCACCCTTCCCTTGCTTCCCTTCACCCTTCCCTTGCTTCCCTACACCCTTCCCTTGCTTCCCTTCACCCTTCCCTTGCTTCCCTTCACCCTTCCCTTGCTTCCCTTCACCCTTCCCTTGCTTCCCTACACCCTTCCCTTGCTTCCCTTCACCCCTTCCCTTGCTTCCCTTCACCCTTCCCTTGCTTCCCTTCACCCTTCCCTTGCTTCCCTTCACCCTTCCCTTGCTTCCCTACACCCTTCCCTTGCTTCCCTTCACCCTTCCCTTGCTTCCCTTCACCCTTCCCTTGCTTCCCTTAACCCCTTCCCTTGCTTCCCTTCACCCTTCCCTTGCTTCCCTTAACCCCTTCCCTTGCTTCCCTTCACCCTTCCCTTGCTTCCCTTCACCCTTCCCTTGCTTCCCTTCACCCTTCCCTTGCTTCCCTTCACCCTTCCCTTGCTTCCCTTAACCCCTTCCCTTGCTTCCCTTCACCCTTCCCTTGCTTCCCTTAACCCCTTCCCTTGCTTCCCTTCACCCTTCCCTTGCTTCCCTTAACCCCTTCCCTTGCTTCCCTTCACCCTTCCCTTGCTTCCCTTCACCCTTCCCTTGCTTCCCTTCACCCTTCCCTTGCTTTTCTCACGTCTCACACATACTTTTCATTTCCTGCATCCCGTACTCCCTTCCATAGCTCCTATTCCCCCTTGCAACATCCCCCCCCTCTCTCCCCCAGCATCACCACCATGCCCCCCTGAACAACCCTTCTTCATACAACTCTATCCCCTCCTCTCCCCCCATCTTCCCCTTGTCACTCACCCTCCTCTCCTGTAAGCTTCCCCCTCCCTAGCCCCTCTCCTGTAAGCTTCCCCCTCCCTAGCCCCTCTCCTGTAAGCTTCCCCCTCCCTAGCCCCTCTCCTGTAAGCGTCCCCCTCCCTAGCCCCTCTCCTGTAAGCTTCCCCCTCCCTAGCCCCTCTCCTGTAAGCGTCCCCCTCCCTAGCCCCTCTCCTGTAAGCGTCCCTCTCCCTAGCCCCTCTCCTGTAAGCTTCCCCCTCCCTAGCCCCTCTCCTGTAAGCGTCCCCCTCCCTAGCCCCTCTCCTGTAAGCTTCCCCCTCCCTAGCCCCTCTCCTGTAAGCTTCCCCCTCCCTAGCCCCTCTCCTGTAAGCTTCCCTCTCCCTAGCCCCCCTCCTGTAAGCTTCCCCCTCCCTAGCCCCTCTCCTGTAAGCGTCCCCCCTCCCTAGCCCCACTCCTGTAAGCGTCCCTCTCCCTAGCCCCTCTCCTGTAAGCTTCCCCCTCCCTAGCCCCTCTCCTGTAAGCGTCCCCCTCCCTAGCCCCTCTCCTGTAAGCGTCCCTCTCCCTAGCCCCTCTCCTGTAAGCGTCCCTCTCCCTAGCCCCTCTCCTGTAAGCTTCCCCCTCCCTAGCCCCTCTCCTGTAAGCGTCCCCCTCCCTAGCCCCTCTCCTGCAAGCGTCCCTCTCCCTAGCCCCTGATGAGGGGCCAGAGAGGGGGAACCACAGTGTCAGCAAGGAGGACAGCTCGCCTGCTATCATAGCTCTCACTGTATTTCCCACTTCTAAACTTCCCTTCACCCTCCCTCTCCCTCCCTCACCCCTCACACCTCTCCCTCCCTCACCCCTCACACACCTCACTCCCTCACCCCTCACACCTCTCCCTCCCTTACCCCTCATACACCTCCCTCCCTCGCCCCTCACACCTCACCCTCCCTCGCCCCTCACACCTCACCCTCCCTCACCCCTCACACACCTCACTCCCTCACCCCTCACACCTCTCCCTCCCTTACCCCTCATACACCTCCCTCCCTCGCCCCTCAAACCTCACCCTCCCTCGCCCCTCACACCTCACCCTCCCTCACCCCTCACACACCTCACTCCCTCACCCCTCACCCTCCCTCACTCCTCACACACCTCACTCCCTCACCCCTCACACCTCTCCCTCCCTTACCCCTCATACACCTCCCTCCCTTACCCCTCACACACCTCACTCCCTCACCCCTCACACCTCACCCTCCCTCGCCCCTCACACCTCACCCTCCCTCGCCCCTCACACCTCACCCTCCCTCACCCCTCACACACCTCACTCCCTCACCCCTCACACACCTCACTCCCTCACCCCTCACACCTCTCCCTCCCTTACCCCTCATACACCTCCCTCCCTCGCCCCTCACACCTCACCCTCCCTCACCCCTCACACACCTCACTCCCTCACCCCTCACACCTCACCCTCCCTCGCCCCTCACAAATCACCCTCCCTCACCCCTCACACCTCACCCTCCCTCACCCCTCACACCTCTCCCTCCCTTACCCCTCATACACCTCCCTCCCTTACCCCTCACACACCTCACTCCCTCACCCCTCACACCTCACCCTCCCTCACCCCTCACACACCTCCCTCCCTCACCCCTCACCCTCCCTCGCCCCTAACACCTCACCCTCCCTCACCCCTCACACCTCACCCTTCCTCGCCCCTCACACCTCACCCTCCCTCACCCCTCACACACCTCACTCCCTCACCCCTCACACCTCACCCTCCCTCGCCCCTCACACCTCACCCTCCCTCACCCCTCACACCTCACCCTCCCTCACCCCTCACACCTCTCCCTCCCTTACCCCCTCATACACCTCCCTCCCTTACCCCTCACACACCTCACTCCCTCACCCCTCACACCTCTCCCTCCCTCACCCCTCACACACCTCCCTCCCTCACCCCTCACACCTCACCCTCCCTCGCCCCTCACACCTCACCCTCCCTCACCCCTCACACCTCTCCCTCCCTCGCCCCTCACACCTCCCTCCCTCGCCCCTCACACCTCACCCTCCCTCGCCCCTCACACCTCACCCTCCCTCACCCCTCACACCTCACCCTCCCTCACCCCTCACACCTCACCCTCCCTCACCCCTCATACACCACCCTCCCTCGCCCCTCACACCTCACCCTCCCTCACCCCTCACACCTCACTCCCTCACCCCTCACACCTCTCCCTCCCTCACCCCTCATACACCACCCTCCCTCACCCTCCCTCACCCCTCACACCTCACCCTCCCTCCCCCCTCATACACCTCCCTCCCTCGCCCCTCACACCTCACCCTCCCTTACCCCTCATACACCACCCTCCCTCACCCCTCACACCTCTCCCTCCCTCACCCCTCACACCTCACCCTCCCACACCCCTCATACACCACCCTCCCTCACCCCTCACACCACACCCTCCCTCACCCCTCACACCACACCCTCCCTCACCCCTCAAACACCACCCTCCCTCACCCCTCACACCTCACCCTCCCTCACCACTCACACCTCACCCTCCCTCACCCCTCATACACCACCCTCCCTCACCCCTCACACCTCACCCTCCCTCGCCCCTCACACCTCACCCTCCCTCACCCCTCACACACCTCACTCCCTCACCCCTCACACACCTCACTCCCTCACCCCTCACACCTCTCCCTCCCTTACCCCTCATACACCTCCCTCCCTCGCCACTCACACCTCACCCTCCCTCACCCCTCACTCCCTCACCCCTCACACCTCACCCTCCCTCGCCCCTCACACCTCACCCTCCCTCACCCCTCACCCTCCCTCACCCCTCACACCTCTCCCTCCCTTACCCCTCATACACCTCCCTCCCTTACCCCTCACACACCTCACTCCCTCACCCCTCACACCTCACCCTCCCTCACCCCTCACACACCTCCCTCCCTCACCCCTCACACCTCACCCTCCCTCGCCCCTCACACCTCACCCTCCCTCACCCCTCACACCTCACCCTCCCTCGCCCCTCACACCTCACCCTCCCTCACCCCTCACACACCTCACTCCCTCACCCCTCACACCTCACCCTCCCTCACACCTCACCCTCCCTCACCCCTCACACCTCACCCTCCCTCACCCCTCACACCTCTCCCTCCCTTACCCCTCATACACCTCCCTCCCTTACCCCTCACACACCTCACTCCCTCACCCCTCACACCTCACCCTCCCTCACCCCTCACACACCTCCCTCCCTCACCCCTCACACCTCACCCTCCCTCGCCCCTCACACCTCACCCTCCCTCACCCCTCACACCTCTCCCTCCCTCGCCCCTCACACCTCCCTCCCTCGCCCCTCACACCTCACCCTCCCTCGCCCCTCACACCTCACCCTCCCTCACCCCTCACACCTCACCCTCCCTCACCCCTCACACCTCACCCTCCCTCACCCCTCATACACCACCCTCCCTCGCCCCTCACACCTCACCCTCCCTCACCCCTCACACCTCACTCCCTCACCCCTCACACCTCTCCCTCCCTCACCCCTCATACACCACCCTCCCTCACCCCTCACCCTCCCTCACCCCTCACACCTCACCCTCCCTCACCCCTCATACACCTCCCTCCCTCGCCCCTCACACCTCACCCTCCCTTACCCCTCATACACCACCCTCCCTCACCCCTCACACCTCACCCTCCCTCACCCCTCACACCTCACCCTCCCTCACCCCTCATACACCACCCTCCCTCACCCTCACACCTCACCCTCCCTCACCCCTCACACCTCACCCTCCCTCACCCCTCACACCTCACCCTCCCTCACCCCTCACACCTCACCCTCCCTCACCCCTCACACCTCACCCTCCCTCACCCCTCACACCTCACTCCCCTCCCTCACCCCTCACACCTCACCCTCCCTCACCCCTCACACCTCTCCCTCCCCCTCACACCTCACCTCCCTCACCCCTCACCCTCACCCTCCCTCACCCCTCACACTCCCTCCCTCACCCCTCACACCTCACCCTCCCTCACCCCTCACACCTCTCCCCCTCCCTCACACACCCCTCATACACCTCCCTCCCTTACCCCTCACACACCTCACCTCCCCTCACCCCTCACACCTCCCTCCCTCACCCCTCACCTCACCCCCCTCACCCCTCCCTCACCCCCTCACACCTCACCCTCCCTCACCCCTCCACCTCACCCCCCTCACCCCTCACACCTCACCCTCCCTCGCCCCTCACACCTCACCCTCCCTCACCCCTCACACACCCTCCCTCACTCCCTCACCCTCACCCTCCCTCACCCCTCACACCTCACCCTCCCTCACCCCTCACACCTCACCCTCCCTCACCCCTCACACCTCCCTCCCTCACCCCTCACACCCACCCTCCCTCACCCCTCACACCTCACCCTCCCTCACCTCACCCTCCCTCGCCCCTCACACCTCACCCCCCTCACCCCTCACACACACCTCACCCTCCCTCACCCCTCACCCCTCACACCTCTCCCTCCCTTACCCCTCATACACCTCCCTCCCTTACCCCTCACACACCTCACTCCCTCACCCCTCACACCTCACCCTCCCTCACCCCTCACACACCTCCCTCCCTCACCCCTCACACCTCACCCTCCCTCGCCCCTCACACCTCACCCTCCCTCGCCCCTCACACCTCACCCTCCCTCACCCCTCACTAACCTCACTCCCTCACCCCTCACACCTCACCCTCCCTCGCCCCTCACACCTCACCCTCCCTCACCCCTCACACCTCACCCTCCCTCACCCCTCACACCTCTCCCTCCCTTACCCCTCATACACCTCCCTCCCTTACCCCTCACACACCTCACTCCCTCACCCCTCACACCTCACCCTCCCTCACCCCTCACACACCTCCCTCCCTCACCCCTCACACCTCACCCTCCCTCGCCCCTCACACCTCACCCTCCCTCACCCCTCACACCTCTCCCTCCCTCGCCCCTCACACCTCCCTCCCTCGCCCCTCACACCTCACCCTCCCTCGCCCCTTACACCTCACCCTCCCTCACCCCTCACACCTCACCCTCCCTCACCCCTCACACCTCACCCTCCCTCACCCCTCATACACCACCCTCCCTCGCCCCTCACACCTCACCCTCCCTCACCCCTCACACCTCACTCCCTCACCCCTCACACCTCTCCCTCCCTCACCCCTCATACACCACCCTCCCTCACCCCCTCACACCTCACCCTCCCTCACCCCTCACACCTCTCCCTCCCTCACCCCTCATACACCTCCCTCCCTCGCCCCTCACACCTCACCCTCCCTTACCCCTCATACACCACCCTCCCTCACCCCTCACACCTCTCCCTCCCTCACCCCTCACACCTCACCCTCCCTCACCCCTCATACACCTCCCTCCCTCGCCCCTCACACCTCACCCTCCCTTACCCCTCATACACCACCCCCCCTCACACCTCACCCTCCCTCACACCTCACCCTCCCTCACCCCTCACACCTCACCCTCCCTTACCCCTCACACCTCACCCTCCCTCACCCCTCATACACCACCCTCCCTCACCCCTCACACCTCACCCTCCCTCACCCCTCACACCTCACCCTCCCTCACCCCTCATACACCTCCCTCCCTCGCCCCTCACACCTCACCCTCCCTTACCCCTCATACACCACCCCCCCTCACACCTCACCCTCCCTCACCCCTCACACCTCACCCTCCCTCACCCCTCACACCTCACCCTCCCTTACCCCTCACACCTCACCCTCCCTCACCCCTCATACACCACCCTCCCTCACCCCTCACACCTCACCCTCCCTCACCCCTCATACACCTCCCTCCCTCGCCCCTCACACCTCACCCTCCCTTACCCCTCATACACCTCCCTCCCTCGCCCCTCACACCTCACCCTCCCTCACCCCTCACACCTCTCCCTCTCTTACCCCTCATACACCTCCCTCCCTCACCCCTCACACCTCACCCTCCCTCACCCCTCACACCTCACCCTCTCTCACCCCTCATACACCACTCTCCCTCACCCCTCACACCTCACCCTCCCTCACCCCTCATACACCTCCCTCCCTCGCCCCTCACACCTCACCCTCCCTTACCCCTCATACACCTCCCTCCCTCGCCCCTCACACCTCACCCTCCCTCACCCCTCACACCTCTCCCTCCCTTACCCCTCATACACCTCCCTCCCTCACCCCTCACACCTCACCCTCCCTCACCCCTCACACCTCTCCCTCCCTCACCCCTCATACACCTCCCTCCCTCACCCCTCACACCTCACCCTCACTCACCCCTCACACCTCGCCCTCCCTCACCCCTCACACTTCAACACGAGCTTCTAGCGGCATTTATCAGCTACTTGTTTGTTGTTGATGTATGAAGTCCCTTCTCCACCTCACACTCGAGTAGTCTCCACCTCACACACTCGAGTAGTGTGTTTACAAATATTTAGCGTCGTACAGCCCTGGGCGGAGAGGAAGGCGTTGTCTGTGATCACTATCTCGCCCTGTCTCTCTGTCTGTCTGTCTCTCTGTCCCCTGGACTGCTACACACCCTCCAAGACGCCCTGTCTCTCTGTCTGTCTGTCTCTCTGTCCCCTGGACGCTACACACCCTCCAAGACGCCCTGTCTCTCTGTCTCCTGGACTGCTACACACCCTCCAAGACGCCCTGTCTCTCTGTCCCCTGGACTGCTAAACACCCTCCAAGACGCCCTGTCTCTCTGTCCCCTGGACTGCTACACACCCTCCAAGACGCCCTGTCTCTCTGTCTCCTGGACGCTACACACCCTCCAAGACGCCCTGTTTCTCTGTCTCCTGGACGCTACACACCCTCCAAGACGCCCTGTCTCTCTGTCTGTCTGTCTCTCTGTCCCCTGGACGCTACACACCCTCCAAGACGCCCTGTCTCTCTGTCTGTCTGTCTCTCTGTCCCCTGGACTGCTACACACCCTCCAAGACGCCCTGTCTCTCTGTCTCCTGGACGCTACACACCCTCCAAGACGCCCTGTCTCTCTGTCTGTCTGTCTCTCTGTCCCCTGGACGCTACACACCCTCCAAGACGCCCTGTCTCTCTGTCTCCTGGACGCTACACACCCTCCAAGACGCCCTGTCTCTCTGTCCCCTGGACTGCTACACACCCTCCAAGACGCCCTGTCTCTCTGTCTGTCTGTCTCTCTGTCCCCTGGACGCTACACACCCTCCAAGACGCCCTGTCTCTCTGTCCCCTGGACTGCTACACACCCTCCAAGACGCCCTGTCTCTCTGTCTGTCTGTCTCTCTGTCCCCTGGACGCTACACACCCTCCAAGACGCCCTGTCTCTCTGTCCCCTGGACTGCTACACACCCTCCAAGACGCCCTGTCTCTCTGTCCCCTGGACTGCTACACACCCTCCAAGACGCCCTGTCTCTCTGTCCCCTGGACTGCTACACACCCTCCAAGACGCCCTGTCTCTCTGTCCCCTGGACTGCTACACACCCTCCAAGACGCCCTGTCTCTCTGTCTCCTGGACGCTACACACCCTCCAAGACGCCCTGTTTCTCTGTCCCCTGGACTGCTACACACCCTCCAAGACGCCCTGTCTCTCTGTCCCCTGGACTGCTACACACCCTCCAAGACGCCCTGTCTCTCTGTCCCCTGGACTGCTACACACCCTCCAAGACGCCCTGTCTCTCTGTCCCCTGGACTGCTACACACCCTCCAAGACGCCCTGTCTCTCTGTCTCCTGGACGCTACACACCCTCCAAGACGCCCTGTTTCTCTGTCCCCTGGACTGCTACACACCCTCCAAGACGCCCTGTCTCTCTGTCCCCTGGACTGCTACACACCCTCCAAGACGCCCTGTCTCTCTGTCCCCTGGACGCTACACACCCTCCAAGACGCCCTGTCTCTCTGTCCCCTGGACGCTACACATCCTCCAAGACGCCCTGTCTCTCTGTCTCCTGGACGCTACACACCCTCCAAGACGCCCTGTCTCTCTGTCCCCTGGACTGCTACACACCCTCCAAGGCGCCCTGTCTCTGTCTCCTGGACTGCTACACATCCTCCAAGACGCCCTGTCTCTCTGTCCCCTGGACTGCTACACATCCTCCAAGACGCCCTGTCTCTCTGTCCCCTGGACTGCTACACACCCTCCAAGACGCCCTGTCTCTCTGTCTCCTGGACTGCTACACACCCTCCAAGACGCCCTGTCTCTCTGTCCCCGGGACGCTACGCACACCCTCCAAGACGCCCTGTCTCTCTGTCCCCTGGACTGCTACACATCCTCCAAGACGCCCTGTCTCTCTGTCCCCTGGACGCTACACACCCTCCAAGACGCCCTGTCTCTCTGTCCCCTGGACTGCTACACACCCTCCAAGACGCCCTGTCTCTCTGTCCCCTGGACGCTACACACCCTCCAAGACGCCCTGTCTCTCTGTCTCCTGGACTGCTACACACCCTCCAAGACGCCCTGTCTCTCTGTCCCCGGGACGCTACGCACACCCTCCAAGACGCCCTGTCTCTCTGTCCCCTGGACTGCTACACACCCTCCAAGACGCCCTGTCTCTCTGTCCCCTGGACGCTACACACCCTCCAAGACGCCCTGTCTCTCTGTCCCCTGGACTGCTACACACCCTCCAAGACGCCCTGTCTCTCTGTCCCCTGGACGCTACACACCCTCCAAGACGCCCTGTCTCTCTGTCCCCTGGACGCTACACACCCTCCAAGACGCCCTGTCTCTCTGTCTCCTGGACTGCTACACACCCTCCAAGACGCCCTGTCTCTCTGTCCCCTGGACGCTACACACCCTCCAAGACGCCCTGTCTCTCTGTCTCCTGGACGCTACACACCCTCCAAGACGCCCTGTCTCTCTGTCCCCTGGACGCTACACACCCTCCAAGACGCCCTGTCTCTCTGTCTCCTGGACTGCTACACACACTCCAAGACGCCCTGTCTCTCTGTCCCCGGGACGCTACGCACACCCTCCAAGACGCCCTGTCTCTCTGTCCCCTGGACTGCTACACACCCTCCAAGACGCCCTGTCTCTCTGTCCCCTGGACGCTACACACCCTCCAAGACGCCCTGTCTCTCTGTCCCCTGGACTGCTACACACCCTCCAAGACGCCCTGTCTCTCTGTCCCCTGGACGCTACACACCCTCCAAGACGCCCTGTCTCTCTGTCTCCTGGACTGCTACACACCCTCCAAGACGCCCTGTCTCTCTGTCCCCGGGACGCTACGCACACCCTCCAAGACGCCCTGTCTCTCTGTCCCCTGGACTGCTACACATCCTCCAAGACGCCCTGTCTCTCTGTCCCCTGGACGCTACACACCCTCCAAGACGCCCTGTCTCTCTGTCCCCTGTACTGCTACACACCCTCCAAGACGCCCTGTCTCTCTGTCCCCTGGACGCTACACACCCTCCAAGACGCCCTGTCTCTCTGTCTCCTGGACTGCTACACACCCTCCAAGACGCCCTGTCTCTCTGTCCCCGGGACGCTACGCACACCCTCCAAGACGCCCTGTCTCTCTGTCCCCTGGACTGCTACACACCCTCCAAGACGCCCTGTCTCTCTGTCCCCTGGACGCTACACACCCTCCAAGACGCCCTGTCTCTCTGTCCCCTGGACTGCTACACACCCTCCAAGACGCCCTGTCTCTCTGTCCCCTGGACGCTACACACCCTCCAAGACGCCCTGTCTCTCTGTCCCCTGGACGCTACACACCCTCCAAGACGCCCTGTCTCTCTGTCTCCTGGACTGCTACACACCCTCCAAGACGCCCTGTCTCTCTGTCCCCTGGACGCTACACACCCTCCAAGACGCCCTGTCTCTCTGTCTCCTGGACGCTACACACCCTCCAAGACGCCCTGTCTCTCTGTCCCCTGGACGCTACACACCCTCCAAGACGCCCTGTCTCTCTGTCTCCTGGACTGCTACACACCCTCCAAGACGCCCTGTCTCTCTGTCCCCGGGACGCTACGCACACCCTCCAAGACGCCCTGTCTCTCTGTCCCCTGGACTGCTACACACCCTCCAAGACGCCCTGTCTCTCTGTCCCCTGGACGCTACACACCCTCCAAGACGCCCTGTCTCTCTGTCCCCTGGACTGCTACACACCCTCCAAGACGCCCTGTCTCTCTGTCCCCTGGACGCTACACACCCTCCAAGACGCCTTGTCTCTCTGTCCCCTGGACGCTACACACCCTCCAAGACGCCCTGTCTCTCTGTCTCCTGGACTGCTACACACCCTCCAAGACGCCCTGTCTCTCTGTCCCCTGGACGCTACACACCCTCCAAGACGCCCTGTCTCTCTGTCTCCTGGACGCTACACACCCTCCAAGACGCCCTGTCTCTCTGTCCCCTGGACGCTACACACTCTCCAAGACGCCCTGTCTCTCTGTCTCCTGGACTGCTACACACCCTCCAAGACGCCCTGTCTCTCTGTCCCCTGGACGCTACACACCCTCCAAGACGCCCTGTCTCTCTGTCTCCTGGACTGCTACACACCCTCCAAGACGCCCTGTCTCTCTGTCCCCTGGACGCTACACACCCTCCAAGACGCCCTGTCTCTCTGTCTCCTGGACGCTACACATCCTCCAAGACGCCCTGTCTCTCTGTCTCCTGGACGCTACACACCCTCCAAGACGCCCTGTCTCTCTGTCCCCTGGACGCTACACACCCTCCAAGACGCCCTGTCTCTCTGTCTCCTGGACTGCTACACACCCTCCAAGACGCCCTGTCTCTCTGTCCCCTGGACGCTACACACCCTCCAAGACGCCCTGTCTCTCTGTCTCCTGGACTGCTACACACCCTCCAAGACGCCCTGTCTCTCTGTCCCCTGGACGCTACACACCCTCCAAGACGCCCTGTCTCTCTGTCTCCTGGACGCTACACATCCTCCAAGACGCCCTGTCTCTCTGTCTCCTGGACGCTACACACCCTCCAAGACGCCCTGTCTCTCTGTCTCCTGGACTGCTACACACCCTCCTAGACGCCCTGTCTCTCTGTCCCCGGGACGCTACGCACACCCTCCAAGACGCCCTGTCTCTCTGTCCCCTGGACTGCTACACATCCTCCAAGACGCCCTGTCTCTCTGTCCCCTGGACGCTACACACCCTCCAAGACGCCCTGTCTCTCTGTCCCCTGGACTGCTACACACCCTCCAAGACGCCCTGTCTCTCTGTCCCCTGGACGCTACACACCCTCCAAGACGCCCTGTCTCTCTGTCTCCTGGACTGCTACACACCCTCCAAGACGCCCTGTCTCTCTGTCCCCGGGACGATACGCACACCCTCCAAGACGCCCTGTCTCTCTGTCCCCTGGACTGCTACACACCCTCCAAGACGCCCTGTCTCTCTGTCCCCTGGACGCTACACACCCTCCAAGACGCCCTGTCTCTCTGTCCCCTGGACTGCTACACACCCTCCAAGACGCCCTGTCTCTCTGTCCCCTGGACGCTACACACCCTCCAAGACGCCCTGTCTCTCTGTCCCCTGGACGCTACACACCCTCCAAGACGCCCTGTCTCTCTGTCTCCTGGACTGCTACACACCCTCCAAGACGCCCTGTCTCTCTGTCCCCTGGACGCTACACACCCTCCAAGACGCCCTGTCTCTCTGTCTCCTGGACGCTACACACCCTCCAAGACGCCCTGTCTCTCTGTCCCCTGGACGCTACACACCCTCCAAGACGCCCTGTCTCTCTGTCTCCTGGACTGCTACACACCCTCCAAGACGCCCTGTCTCTCTGTCCCCTGGACGCTACACACCCTCCAAGACGCCCTGTCTCTCTGTCTCCTGGACTGCTACACACCCTCCAAGACGCCCTGTCTCTCTGTCCCCTGGACGCTACACACCCTCCAAGACGCCCTGTCTCTCTGTCTCCTGGACGCTACACATCCTCCAAGACGCCCTGTCTCTCTGTCTCCTGGACGCTACACACCCTCCAAGACGCCCTGTCTCTCTGTCCCCTGGACGCTACACACCCTCCAAGACGCCCTGTCTCTCTGTCCCCTGGACTGCTACACACCCTCCAAGACGCCCTGTCTCTCTGTCCCCTGGACTGCTACACACCCTCCAAGACGCCCTGTCTCTCTGTCCCCTGGACTGCTACACACCCTCCAAGACGCCCTGTCTCTCTGTCCCCTTGACTGCTACACACCCTCCAAGACGCCCTGTCTCTCTGTCCCCTGGACTGCTACACACCCTCCAAGACGCCCTGTCTCTCTGTCCCCTGGACTGCTACACATCCTCCAAGACGCCCTGTCTCTCTGTCTCCTGAACTGCTACACACCCTCCAAGACGCCCTGTGTCTCTGTCTCCTGGACGCTACACACCCTCCAAGACGCCCTGTCTCTCTGTCCCCTGGACTGCTACACACCCTCCAAGACGCCCTGTCTCTCTGTCCCCTGGACTACTACACATCCTCCAAG
The DNA here is from genome assembly GCF_020424385.1 of Procambarus clarkii. Classification (NCBI taxonomy): domain Eukaryota; kingdom Metazoa; phylum Arthropoda; class Malacostraca; order Decapoda; family Cambaridae; genus Procambarus; species Procambarus clarkii. The sequence goes on along the minus strand of NC_059586.1, from coordinate 25,826,437 downwards.
ACGCCCTGTCTCTCTGTCTCCTGGACTGCTACACACCCTCCAAGACGCCCTGTGTCTCTGTCTCCTGGACGCTACACACCCTCCAAGACGCCCTGTCTCTCTGTCCCCTGGACTGCTACACACCCTCCAAGACGCCCTGTGTCTCTGTCTCCTGGACGCTACACACCCTCCAAGACGCCCTGTCTCTCTGTCCCCTGCACTGCTACACACCCTCCAAGACGCCCTGTCTCTCTGTCCCCTGGACTGCTACACACCCTCCAAGACGCCCTGTCTCTCTGTCCCCTGGACTGCTACACACCCTCCAAGACGCCCTGTCTCTCTGTCCCCTGGACTGCTACACACCCTCCAAGACGCCCTGTCTCTCTGTCCCCTGGACTGCTACACACCCTCCAAGACGCCCTGTCTCTCTGTCCCCTGGACTGCTACACGCCCTCCAAGACGCCCTGTCTCTCTGTCCCCTGGACTGCTACACACCCTCCAAGACGCCCTGTCTCTCTGTCCCCTGGACTGCTACACACCCTCCAAGACGCCCTGTCTCTCTGTCCCCTGGACTGCTACACACACCCTCCAAGATTCATGCTCTGCGCGGGGTCACGTCCGTGTATAGATTCATGATATACGTAACATCTATCTGTTTTTATGGAGCGTGGACAAGAATGTCTTGGTACGGTCTCACGTCGACCGTTGGGGTGGACATTTGGCCCCAGGGAGGGGGGGGAGGGGATGGAAAGTCATTATCAGAGTTTAGTTTTCTTCTTTAGAAAAAGAAAAGTTTAGTTTTTTAAAGTCTTTTTTTTTAAAGTTTTTAAAAAGCAGAGTTTTTAAAAAGTTTTTAAAAAGCAGAGTTTTTAAAAAGTTTTTAAAAAGCAGAGTTTTTAAAAAGTTTTTAAAAAGCAGAGTTTTTAAAAAGTTTTTAAAAAGCAGAGTTTTTAAAAAGTTTTTAAAAAGCAGAGTTTTTAAAAAGTTTTTAAAAAGCAGAGTTTTTAAAAAGTTTTTAAAAAGCAGAGTTTTTAAAAAGTTTTTAAAAAGCAGAGTTTTTAAAAAGTTTTTAAAAAGTTTTTAAAAAGCAGAGTTTTTAAAAAGTTTTTAAAAAGCAGAGTTTTTAAAAAGTTTTTAAAAAGCAGAGTTTTTAAAAAGTTTTTAAAAAGCAGAGTTTTTAAAAAGTTTTTAAAAGTTTTTTAAAAAAGTCTTTAGTTTAGTTTTTTTTAGTTTTCTTTAGTGTTAGTCTCTTCCTCATCACCAGTGAGGAAGTGAGTCTCTTCCTCATCACCAGTGAGGAAGAGACAACGCAGGAGCACACATTTCTCTCGGCTCTCACGGAGTCTCAAATTCTATCCACATTATTTTCCAAAGCATGTTGCCAGAGCCACTAACCTGTCCATAGTAAGCTGTCCATCACCTGCCTCATACAGCAGTAACCTGCCCATCACCTGCCTCATACAGCAGTAACCTGCCCATCACCTGCCTCATACAGTAGTAACCTGCCCATCACCAGCCTCATACAGTAGTAACCTGCCCATCACCTGCCTCATACAGCAGTAACCTGTCCATCACCTGCCTCATACAGCAGTAACCTGCCCATCACCAGCCTCATACAGTAGTAACCTGTCCATCACCTGCCTCATACAGCAGTAACCTGTCCATCACCTGCCTCATACAGCAGTAAGCTGCCCATCACCTGCCTCATACAGCAGTAAGCTGCCCATCACCTGCCTCATACAGTAGTAACCTGTCCATCACCTGCCTCATACAGCAGTAAGCTGCCCATCACCTGCCTCATACAGCAGTAAGCTGCCCATCACCTGCCTCATACAGCAGTAACCTGTCCATCACCTGCCTCATACAGCAGTAACCTGTCCATCACCAGCCTCATACAGTAGTAAGCTGCCCATCACCTGCCTCATACAGCAGTAAGCTGCCCATCACCAGCCTCATACAGTAGTAACCTGTCCATCACCAGCCTCATACAGTAGTAAGCTGCCCATCACCTGCCTCATACAGCAGTAACCTGTCCATCACCTGCCTCATACAGTAGTAACCTGTCCATCACCAGCCTCATACAGCAGTAACCTGTCCATCACCAGCCTCATACAGTAGTAACCTGCCCATCACCTGCCTCATACAGTAGTAAGCTTCCCATCACCAGCCTCAGTGTTACGTCACAGCCGAGTGTTGTATTTCTGTTTATGTATAAGAATTGTTTAATCTGAGAGGTAAACAACCTAAGTAATTCCTCGACTCATCTCATACACACATGCACAGTCTTGTGTCACATATATAAACAACTTCTCTCAAACTCTCTTCACACATCTGACACCTCTCGCATACAGTCGCAGTTATTTCGAGCATCTAACTCGTAAAAATACAGTCACACACTACGGGAGCTAAACTTCACGACACTGAAAAACAGGAGAGTTAGAGAAGACATGATCACCACCTACAAAATTCTCAGAGGAATTGACAGGGTTGTTGTTGTTAAAGATTCGCTACTTGGAATATAGTTCCAAGTAGCATGGGCTATGGTGAGCCCAAAGATAGTTATATATTGACAGGGTGAACCAAGACAAACTATTTAACACGGGTGGAACAGGAACTAGAGGACCCAGGGTGAAACTTGGTACCCAAATGAGCCACAATAGAGAATTTTTGGTCAGTGTCAGATTAATTAACAGGAATGTATTAGGCAGTGATGTGGTGGAGGCTGACTCCATACACAGTTTCAAGTGTAGATATGATAGATCCCAGTAGGCTCAGGAACCTGTACACCAGTTGATTGACAGTTGAGAGGCGGGACCAAAAAGCCAGAGCTCAACCCCCGCAAACACAACTAGGTGAGTACATATTCACTCTAAAAAAAAATTCACACACACTCTTACACAAAAACCCACAAGGCTGATATCCACCGCACATTTCTCAAATAAACTTTAATAAACTTTCACAATCACACTCGTTTCTCACACTCATCTCAAAACGGATAGTGTTACACGCACTTTCTCAAGCACAAAAGACACTTACACAATTCACAAAAACTCTCCCACTTCCACTACAGACTTACTGTAGTGCACAAATTGTCTTTCTGTCTCACACACACAAAATATGCATCTCCCACACACAGTTTTCCTCCCTGCTCTTCGACCTACACAAAAGTTAACAGAGATATTCCTGTGTAACTCCTATCTTTTTTATTCAGATCAACTCTGAACACCGATACAAAAAAATACGTTTTTCACGGTAAGCACAACAACACGGTGGGTGTTGTTGTGCTTGTGGCAGGTGTTGTTGTGCTTGTGGCAGGTGTTGTTGTGTTTGTGGCAGGTGGTGTTGTGCTTGTGGCAGGTGTTGTTGTGTTTGTGGCAGGTGGTGTTGTGCTTGTGGCAGGTGTTGTTGTGCTTGTGGCAGGTGTTGTTGTGCTTGTGGCAGGTGTTGTTGTGCTTGTGGCAGGTGTTGTTGTGTTTGTGGCAGGTGGTGTTGTGCTTGTGGCAGGTGTTGTTGTGTTTGTGGCAGGTGTTGTTGTGCTTGTGGTGGGTGTTGTTGTGCTTGTGGCAGGTGTTGTTGTGCTTGTGGCAGGTGTTGTTGTGCTTGTGGCAGGTGTTGTTGTGCTTGTGGCAGGTGTTGTTGTGTTTGTGGTGGGTGTTGTTGTGCTTGTGGCAGGTGTTGTTGTGTTTGTGGCAGGTGTTGTTGTGCTTGTGGTGGGTGTTGTTGTGCTTGTGGCAGGTGTTGTTGTGCTTGTGGCAGGTGTTGTTGTGCTTGTGGCAGGTGTTGTTGTGCTTGTGGCAGGTGTTGTTGTGCTTGTGGTGGGTGTTGTTGTGCTTGTGGCAGGTGTTGTTGTGCTTGTGGCAGGTGTTGTTGTGCTTGTGGCAGGTGTTGTTGCGCTTGTGGTGGGTGTTGTTGTGCTTGTGGCAGGTGTTGTTGTGCTTATGGCAGGAGTTGTTGTGCTTGTGGCAGGTGTTGTTGTGCATGTGGTGGGTGTTGTTGTGCATGTGGCAGGTGTTGTTGTGCTTGTGGCAGGTGTTGTTGTGCTTATGGCAGGTGTTGTTGTGCTTGTGGCAGGTGTTGTTGTGCTTGTGGTGGGTGTTGTTGTGCTTGTGGCAGGTGTTGTTGTGCTTGTGGTGGGTGTTGTTGTGCTTGTGGCAGGTGTTGTTGTGCTTGTGGTGGATGTTGTTGTGCTTGTGGCAGGTGTTGTTGTGTTTGTGGTGGGTGTTGTTGTGCTTGTGGCAGGTGTTGTTGTGTTTGTGGTGGGTGTTGTTGTGCTTGTGGCAGGTGTTGTTGTGCATGTGGCAGGTGTTGTTGTGCTTGTGGCAGGTGTTGTTGTGCTTGTGGTAGGTGTTGTTGTGCTTGTGGTAGGTGTTGTTGTGCTTGTGGCAGGTGTTGTTGTGTTTGTAGTGGGTGTTGTTGTGCATGTGGCAGGTGTTGTTGTGCTTGTGGCGGGTGTTGTTGTGTTTGTGGCAGGTTTTGTTGTGCTTGTGGCAGGTGTTGTTGTGTTTGTGGTGGGTGTTGTTGTGCTTGTGGCAGGTGTTGTTGTGTTTGTGGCAGGTGTTGTTGTGCTTGTGGTGGGTGTTGTTGTGCTTGTGGTGGGTGTTGTTGTGCTTGTGGCAGGTGTTGTTGTGCTTGTGGCAGGTGTTGTTGTGCTTGTGGCGGGTGTTGTTGTGCTTGTGGCAGGTGTTGTTGTGCTTGTGGCGGGTGTTGTTGTGCTTGTGGCGGGCGTTGTTGTGCTTTTGGCAGGTGTTGTTGTGCTTGTGGTGGTGTTGTGTTTGTGGCAGGTGTTGTGCTTGTGGCAGGTGTTGTTGTGCTTGTGGCGGGTGTTGTTGTGCTTGTGGCAGGTGTTATTGTGCTTGTGGCAGGTGTTGTTGTGCTTGTGGTGGGTGTTGTTGTGCTTGTGGCAGGTGTTGTTGTGCTTATGGCAGGTGTTGTTGTGCTTGTGGCAGGTGTTGTTGTGCATGTGGTGGGTGTTGTTGTGCATGTGGCAGGTGTTGTTGTGCTAGTGGCAGGTGTTGTTGTGCTTTTGGCAGGTGTTGTTGTGCTTGTGGCAGGTGTTGTTGTGCTTGTGGTGGGTGTTGTTGTGCTTGTGGCAGGTGTTGTTGTGCTTGTGGTGGGTGTTGTTGTGCTTGTGGCAGGTGTTGTTGTGTTTGTGGTGGGTGTTGTTGTGCTTGTGGCAGGTGTTGTTGTGTTTGTGGTGGGTGTTGTTGTGCTTGTGGTGGGTGTTGTTGTGCTTGTGGCAGGTGTTGTTGTGCTTGTGGCAGGTGTTGTTGTGCTTGTGGTGGGTGTTGTTGTGCTTGTGGTGGGTGTTGTTGTGCTTGTGGCAGGTGTTGTTGTGTTTGTGGCAGGTGTTGTTGTGCTTGTGGCGGGTGTTGTTGTGCTTGTGGCGGGTGTTGTTGTGTTTGTGGCGGGTGTTGTTGTGTTTGTGGCAGGTGTTGTTGTGCTTGTGGTGGGTGTTGTTGTGCATGTGGCAGGTGTTGTTGTGCTTGTGGCGGGTGTTGTTGTGTTTGTGGCAGGTGTTGTTGTGCTTGTGGCAGGTGTTGTTGTGTTTGTGGCAGGTGTTGTTGTGCTTGTGGCAGGTGTTGTTGTGCTTGTGGCAGGTGTTGTTGTGTTTGTGGCAGGTGTTGTTGTGCTTGTGGCAGGTGTTGTTGTGCTTGTGGCGGGTGTTGTTGTGCTTGTGGCAGGTGTTGTTGTGCTTGTGGTGGTGTTGTGTTTGTGGCAGGTGTTGTGCTTGTGGTGGGTGTTGTTGTGCTTGTGGCTGGTGTTGTTGTACTTGTGGCAGGTGTTGTTGTGCTTGTGGTGGTGTTGTGTTTGTGGCAGGTGTTGTTGTGCTTGTGGCAGGTGTTGTTGTGCTTGTGGTGGGTGTTGTTGTGCTTGTGGTGGGTGTTGTTGTGCTTGTGGTGGGTGTTGTTGTGCTTGTGGCAGGTGTTGTTGTGCTTGTGGCGGGTGTTGTTGTGCTTGTGGCGGGCGTTGTTGTGCTTTTGGCAGGTGTTGTTGTGCTTGTGGTGGTGTTGTGTTTGTGGCAGGTGTTGTGCTTGTGGCAGGTGTTGTTGTGCTTGTGGCGGGTGTTGTTGTGCTTGTGGCAGGTGTTATTGTGGCAGGTGTTGTTGTGGCAGGTGTTGTTGTGACAGGTGTTGTTGTGGCAGGTGTTGTTGTGCTTGTGGTGGGTGTTGTTGTGCTTGTGGCAGGTGTTGTTGTGCTTATGGCAGGTGTTGTTGTGCTTGTGGCAGGTGTTGTTGTGCATGTGGTGGGTGTTGTTGTGCCTGTGGCAGGTGTTGTTGTGCTAGTGGCAGGTGTTGTTGTGCTTGTGGCTGGTGTTGTTGTGCTTGTGGCAGGTGTTGTTGTGCTTGTGGTGGGTGTTGTTGTGCTTGTGGCAGGTGTTGTTGTGCTTGTGGCGGGTGTTGTTGTGCTTGTGGCAGGTGTTGTTGTGTTTGTGGTGGGTGTTGTTGTGCTTGTGGCAGGTGTTGTTGTGTTTGTGGTGGGTGTTGTTGTGCTTGTGGTGGGTGTTGTTGTGCTTGTGGCAGGTGTTGTTGTGCTTGTGGCAGGTGTTGTTGTGCTTGTGGTGGGTGTTGTTGTGCTTGTGGTGGGTGTTGTTGTGCTTGTGGCAGGTGTTGTTGTGTTTGTGGCAGGTGTTGTTGTGCTTGTGGCGGGTGTTGTTGTGCTTGTGGCGGGTGTTGTTGTGTTTGTGGCGGGTGTTGTTGTGTTTGTGGCAGGTGTTGTTGTGCTTGTGGTGGGTGTTGTTGTGCATGTGGCAGGTGTTGTTGTGCTTGTGGCGGGTGTTGTTTTGTTTGTGGCAGGTGTTGTTGTGCTTGTGGCAGGTGTTGTTGTGTTTGTGGCAGGTGTTGTTGTGCTTGTGGCAGGTGTTGTTGTGCTTGTGGCAGGTGTTGTTGTGTTTGTGGCAGGTGTTGTTGTGCTTGTGGCAGGTGTTGTTGTGCTTGTGGCGGGTGTTGTTGTGCTTGTGGCAGGTGTTGTTGTGCTTGTGGTGGTGTTGTGTTTGTGGCAGGTGTTGTGCTTGTGGTGGGTGTTGTTGTGCTTGTGGCAGGTGTTGTTGTACTTGTGGCAGGTGTTGTTGTGCTTGTGGTGGTGTTGTGTTTGTGGCAGGTGTTGTTGTGCTTGTGGCAGGTGTTGTTGTGCTTGTGGTGGGTGTTGTTGTGCTTGTGGTGGGTGTTGTTGTGCTTGTGGTGGGTGTTGTTGTGCTTGTGGCAGGTGTTGTTGTGCTTGTGGCGGGTGTTGTTGTGCTTGTGGCGGGCGTTGTTGTGCTTTTGGCAGGTGTTGTTGTGCTTGTGGTGGTGTTGTGTTTGTGGCAGGTGTTGTGCTTGTGGCAGGTGTTGTTGTGCTTGTGGTGGTGTTATGTTTGTGGCAGGTGTTGTGCTTGTGGCAGGTGTTGTTGTGCTTGTGGTAGGTGTTGTGTTTGTGGCAGGTGTTGTGCTTGTGGCAGGTGTTGTTGTGCTTGTGGTGGGTGTTGTTGTGCTTGTGGCAAGTGTTGTTGTGCTTGTGGCAGGTGTTGTGTTTGTGGTGGGTGTTGTTGTGCTTGTGGTAGGTGTTGTGTTTGTGGCAGGTGTTGTGCTTGTGGCAGGTGTTGTCCTTGTGGCAGGTGTTGTCATAAGAATGAGCGATAGTAAATGTTTCAAGACCAACAAACATAGATAAGTAATTCCTCCAGCTAACCTTTACTTAACGCATATGTGTTATTTTACTAAGGAAAAAAATCCTTTAGCTACAAATGTAGAGATCTTGATCAACACTACAATTTTGTCCCCATTGTCTCAGAGACACTTGGTGCCCGGGGTAAAAGTGCTGCTAGTTTTCTGAAGGAGTTGGTGTCCAAGCTAATTGAAACAACTAGAGACTCTATAGCAGCCAGTTTATTCTTTCAGCGCTCTAGTGTGGCGATCCAGAGAGGAAATGCTCACTACATCCATGGTTCCTGCCCGCCATCTGAGGAGCTGGAGGAACTCTACCACTTGGGACAAGTAGCCTTGTACCCTACATGTAACCACTGTTGTAACCCTTTTTATGTAATGGAGTTTAAAACAAAATAAAATGACAAAATATAAAATTATAAGGGTGGTAGAAGACAATATGTGGGTATACACAGGTGCCCAACAAGGCTCCCCGAGATGCTGCATATCGTCTTCTTCGAGATGGAGGGTCCCTATAAGCGTAACCAGAAATTATATCACCTATATATTGTATTATATAAAAAATTATATATAATATATATATGATATATATTTTCATTATACACAACGTCTGGGTGTAACCACCATGAAGGGATAACCACCACATCACCCTACTCCCACGACTTCACCCTACTACCATAACATCACCCTACTCCCACGACTTCACCCTACTACCATAACATCACCCTAATACCATGACATCATCCTACTACCATGACATCACCCTACTACCATAACATCACCCTACTACCATAACATCACCCTACTACCATAACATCACCCTACTACCATAACATCACCCTACTACCATGACATCACCCAACTAACATAACATCACCCTACTATCATAACATCACCCTACTACCATAACATCACCCTACTATCATAACATCACCCTACTACCATACCATTACCCTACTACCACGACATCACCCTACTACCACGACATCACCCTACTACCATGACAACCCTACTACCATACCATCACCCTACTACCAAGACATCACCAAACTACCACGACATCACCCTACTACCATGACATCACCCTACTACCATAACATCATCCTACTACCATACCATTACCCTACTACCACGACTTCACCCTACTACCATAACATCACCCTACTACCATAACATCACCCTACTACCATGTCATCACCCTACTACCATGACATCACCCTACTACCATGACATCACCCTACTACCATACCATCACCCTACTACCACGACCTCACCCTACTACCATACCATCACCCTACTACCGCGACATCACCCTACTACCATACCATCACCCTACTACCATACCATCACCCTACTACCACTACATCACCCAACTACCACGACATCACCCTACTACTATACCATCACCCTACTACCACGACATCACCCAACTACCACGACATCACCCTACTACCACGACATCACCCTACTACCATACCATCACCCTACTACCATAACATCACTCTACTACCATGACATCACCCTACCACCATGACATCACCCTACTACCATGACATCACCCTACTACTATGACATCACCCTACTACCATGACATCACCCTACTACTATGACATCACCCTACCACCATGACATCACCCTACTACCATACCATCACCCTACTACTATGACATCACCCTACTACAATGACATCACCCTACTACCACAACATCACCCTACTCCCTTGACATCACCCTACAACCTATGCTGGTATAAGTCTGCCAGCTCAGGGTCACCACAGAACAATTTCTACACAAATATTTAAAGTCAAGAGAAACATTAAATTTTTTTGGTGCGAGTGAGAGTGAGGCGGAGACCAGGAGCCTGAACCTCCCTCCCTGTGAGGACCATTAAGGCTGCACCACCACACAGCCGCCGGGGATGCCAAGCTCCTCCACTTCTCAACACCAACTTAATCTTCTTTCTTTACCGTCGCTGGCACACTAAAGCCACACTCTTATTAGACGTTTTGTAAGTAATTATCATGAGTGCCACGACAGAAGGCTATACCACCGTCTGTGTCACAGGCTGGTCTAACCACCGTCTGTGTCACAGGCTGGTCTAACCACCGTCTGTGTCACAGGCTGGTCTAACCACCGTCTGTGTCACAGGCTGGTCTAACCACCGTCTGTGTCACAGGCTGGTCTAACCACCGTCTGTGTCACAGGCTGGTCTAACCACCGTCTGTGTCACAGGCTGGTCTAACCACCGTCTGTGTCACAGCCTGGTCTAACCACCGTCTGTGTCACAGGCTGGTCTAACTACCGTCTGTGTCACAGGCTGGTCTAACCACCGTCTGTGTCACAGGCTGGTCTAACCACCGTCTGTGTCACAGGCTGGCCTAAACACAGGTGTGAGGACAGGCTGGTCTAACCACAAGTGTGAGGACAGGCTGGTCTAACCACAAGTGTAAGGACAGGCTGGCCTAAACACAGGTGTGAGGACAGGCTGGTCTAACCACAAGTGTAAGGACAGGCTGGTCTAACCACAGGTGTAAGGACAGGCTGGTCTAACCACAAGTGTAAGGACAGGCTGGTCTAACCACAGGTGTGAGGACAGGCTGGTCTAACCACAAGTGTAAGGACAGGCTGGTCTAACCACAGGTGTAAGGACAGGCTGGTCTAACCACAAGTGTAAGGACAGGCTGGTCTAACCACAGGTGTGAGGACAGGCTGGTCTATCCACAAGTGTGAGGACAGGCTGGTCTAACCACAGGTGTGAGGACAGGCTGGTCTAACCACAGGTGTGAGGACAGGCTGGTCTAACCACAAGTGTGAGGACAGGCTGGCCTAACCACAAGTGTGAGGACAGGCTGGTCTAACCACAGGTGTGAGGACAGGCTGGTCTAACCACAAGTGTGAGGACAGGCTGGTCTAACCACAGGTGTGAGGACAGGCTGGTCTAACCACAAGTGTGAGGACAGGCTGGTCTAACCACAAGTGTGAGGACAGGCTGGCCTAACCACAAGTGTGAGGACAGGCTGGTCTAACCACAAGTGTAAGGACAGGCTGGTCTAACCACAAGTGTGAGGACAGGCTGGTCTAACCACAAGTGTGAGGACAGGCTGGCCTAACCACAAGTGTGAGGACAGGCTGGTCTAACCACAAGTGTGAGGACAGGCTGGTCTAACCACAGGTGTGAGGACAGGCTGGTCTAACCACAAGTGTGAGGACAGGCTGGCCTAACCACAAGTGTGAGGACAGGCTGGTCTAACCACAAGTGTGAGGACAGGCTGGACTAACCACAAGTGTGAGGACAGGCTGGACTAACCACAAGTGTAAGGACAGGCTGGTCTAACCACAAGTGTAAGGACAGGCTGGCCTAACCACAAGTGTGAGGACAGGCTGGACTAACCACAAGTGTAAGGACAGGCTGGTCTAACCACAAGTGTAAGGACAGGCTGGCCTAACCACAAGTGTGAGGACAGGCTGGACTAACCACAAGTGTAAGGACAGGCTGGTCTAACCACAAGTGTAAGGACAGGCTGGCCTAACCACAGGTGTGAGGACACGCTGGCCTAACCACAAGTGTGAGGACAGGCTGGTCTAACCACAAGTGTAAGGACAGGCTGGCCTAACCACAAGTGTGAGGACAGGCTGGACTAACCACAAGTGTAAGGACAGGCTGGTCTAACCACAAGTGTGAGGACAGGCTGGTCTAACCACAAGTGTGAGGACAGGCTGGACTAACCACAAGTGTGAGGACAGGCTGGACTAACCACAAGTGTAAGGACAGGCTGGCCTAACCACAAGTGTGAGGACAGGCTGGTCTAACCACAAGTGTGAGGATACGCTGGACTAACCACAGGTGTGAGGACAGGCTGGACTAACCACAAGTGTAAGGACACGCTGGCCTAACCAAGCATGCCTTGACTATCAACTAAGCATGTTTCACAGGGCTTGAGAGCCACGCTCATACCAGATGCTGTAGAGTTAACCTACACCATAAACATTAACATTTTACCTCTTGTGTCAGGAGACCGTAAGAAGCATAATTGCATTAATGTCCGTGGCGGGGGTTACGACCCTCTCTGTCCGTGTTTACGGTTCGAGTCCCCAGTTTTACTATGTTATTAATTCAAGTTAAATGGAGCATGGCACTTTTGGGTTAATATTTGCAGGTATTAACATTTACAAAATGATAATGACTTTGATAAAATTCATGTAGACATTGTTGTGATTTATTTAATTAAGAAGCCTACCCTATCGTGTGAACTTATTTGAGGTGAAGCTTACTCCTGTAGAGACCTTATGCGGAGTTTTATTAATTTATTTACTATTTTCTACCACAGACGTGGCCACACATTTACAATGCTAACCAGCATATATACATTTTCTTCTGTCCTCCATGGACAGGGTTAGAGATCTGTTAAACATATAGTTCAGTGATTTACTGAACAATCAATCACAGAAGGTGATTGTAGTGCTTATAAGATGTTAATCTAACCTACATACATAAATGTACATCTATCCTATAACAGTGTTTGAGGTCGCCAGACAGCTGAGTGGACAGCGCTTCGGATTCGTAGTCCTGAGGTTCCGGGTTCGATACCCGGTGGAGGCGGGGATCGAACACGGTCCCCGCCTCCACCTGGGGGGATTTTTGTTACACACACATTTTGTGTGTAACAAAATTGGTTACACACACAGAAATTTTGTTACACACATATTTAAATATATATACACATACACACAGATTGTTATCTCTCTTGTATTTGACAGGGTGTGATAGCTGCTATAGAAAATAGTGTGTTATTAAACACTCAACTACTGAAGGTGATTAAGGTGCTTTCACAAGCTCAGGATATAGTTCCATCACATACATTGTATAACTGACGTATTTCAAAGTCAATCTTGGGTACAAGTCCAGTATATCATCAAGTGTTCCAGTACTCATATAGTAGTTACAGAGTTCAGCATATCTCAGCCCAGGAGGGCGAAAGTCAGTCAATATGGTATCCAGTAAAGTCAGTATATTATGTACAATATAATGTTCAGGAGAGTGCATGTTTTCTCTTTCACAAAGTTGACACATGCTGTATTGGACACTTTCACAAAGTTGACACATGGTATATTGGACACTTTCACAAAGTTGACACATGGTGTATTGGACATTCACAAAGTTGACACTTGGTGTATTGGACATTCACAAAGTTGACACTTGGTGTATTGGACACTTTCACAAAGTTGACACATGTGTATTCGACACTTTCACAAAGTTGACACATGTGTATTGGACACTTTCACAAAGTTGACACATTGTGTATTCTACACTTTCACAAAGTTGACACATGTGTATTCTACACTTTCACAAAGTTGACACATGTGTATTCTACACTTTCACAAAGTTGACACATGGTGTATTGGACATTCACAAAGTTGACACATGGTGTATTGGACACTTTCACAAAGTTGACACATGTGTATTCGACACTTTCACAAAGTTGACACATGTGTATTCGACACTTTCACAAAGTTGACACATAGTGTACTCGACATTTGAGTTTTAAGAAAGCTGGCAGTTACGTCTATATCTCAGGCATATTCTGGCCTCTGTAACATCACATTGCAGGGTTCTTGCTCTATTAGTTCCACATATAAATGTCTCCTCACGGTTTTCATCATAATGTTTAATGATTTCAGGTCTTTGAGAATTTGTTAGGTAAGTAAGATTTTCATTGGATATTTGTTTAAGTATTCTCTTCATCACTGCTAATGAAACGCCAATATTGATTTTACTGCTGGTATACTACAGGCTGACTTTGCAAGCATGTCAAGAGTACAGTCCGTCCTCAAAAAATAGGGCGGAAAATGAATCAGCCCCATAAGTGCAATTATGTACTATGTATGACAGTCAGGAATTGTATTTATTTTCACTTAGTATTAGACCGTAGTCAAATATATTGTGAATATTTGAGTTTACCTGAAAAGTTGAATAGAAAACCATGACCTAACCTAACCTTCTTAGTTTATGAAGATAAGTATTTTATTGCTTCTTAATTATAATTACTACTTAACCTATAGCTATATAGATATTACAGTTTTATAAAACAAAACTAAAATATTTCAATAACTTGTAAAGTAACTCAGAATATTTTAAAATTTTGTATAAAATCTCTATTGTTTAATAAAATTGAAAAAGAAATTCCTGATATTTAAAACTTGTGTATAGCGAAATGACCATTAAAACTTCATCCTAAAATTCTGAGTGTCTTAACAGAAAACAAGGAGAAAAAATGGGGGGTGGTAAATGTAACAGCTCCATAAGTGCAATTATGTACTGTGTATGACAGTCAGGAAATGTATTTATTGCACTTAGTATTAAAACGTACTGTCAATTCAGAGGATGGAGTGCAAGAGTATCACGCTATGAGATTCCAATATGTGATGGTATCCAGAGGAGTTTAATTTCAAATATGTTTCATAAGGAGCCAACCAGTGAGGAGCAGAGGTGCCATGGCCACAATCAGAGAACAGTCTCACCATCAGAGGTCCACAGCTGTTCAACACCCTCGCTGCAACCATCAGAGATATTGCCGGAACAAAGGTGCAAGTCTTCGAGAAGTATTTAGATAAGTTCTTGCAAGACGTGCCGGACTATCCAGGCTGTAGCGGATTTATGGGCCTACAGACCGCTCCAAGCAACAGCCTGATGGACCAAGCTGTCACAAGTCGAGTCCTAGCCCCAGGCTGGGCACGTGGAGTAGAAGAACTCTAGAAACCCTATCTAGGTATACACCAGTTAATAATACACAACACTCTCTTCAAGATAACTAGCAGCAATAAAAGCGGGACCCAAGAGATAAAGCTCAATCCCACAGGCGCAAATAGGCGAGTACGCGGCGCTATAATCACCAGTTAGCTGTGACGGAGACCAGGAACTAGGTCTCGACCGTGCGAGTTCACATGTAGGCTCGGAGGGGCGTGTAGGCAGGCTCAACAAACAACTCTGCAACTCACACAACGACAACACACGCACCAATTAAGCAGTGTAGTGAGTGATCGGCTCTATCTCATCCCGTCCACGCTCACGCCGTAATCGTGTATGCGCTTTGAACTCGTCCTGGTCACTCGGCAGGATAAAGCCAGCTAATTTAGCCCCGAGAGAGCACTAATTGGCTGTTGCTTTGGATTTGACGTGATGTTCACAATTTGGAAAGAGAGAGGAGTGCAGGATATATATATATATATATATATATATATATATATATATATATATATATATATATATATATATATATATATATATATATATATATATATATATATATATATATATATATATATATATATATATAGTTGACCGGACCACACACTAGAAGTTGAAGGGACGACGACGTTTCGGTCCGTCCTGGACCATTCTCAAGTCGATTGATTGTCAAGTCGTAATTCTCAAGTCGACTCAAGTCACAATCGACTTGAGAATGGTCCAGGACGGACCGAACCGAAACGTCGTCGTCCCTTCAACTTCTAGTGTGTGGTCTGGTCAACTTACTTCAGCCACGTTATTGTGACTCATCGCCTGCATATATATATATATATATATATATATATATATATATATATATATATATATATATATATATATATATATATATATATATATATATATATATATATATATATATATATATATATTTTCAAACCTAGAAGGGGTATATATATGTATATATGTGTGTGTGGGTGTGTGGGTGTAAATTTCGAAAAATAAACACGTGATGAAAAATATGACAGAGTCAGACCACGGAGGAAGAATTGAAACAGGAATTTCCTTAAGTACTTTCGTATATTAATACATCTTCAGAAGGAGAGATTTACAGGTCAAGTATTGGACATATATAGGCAGGAGAGAATGGTGGAGTGAGGTGAGGTACAAATGAATGGGAATCAGGTGGACACAAATATGAGCCGCATAAGAACTGCAGAAGGCGTATTAGCCCATACGATGCAGCTCCTATCCATACCTACACACTGGCCCACACCTGGATAATAATAGCATAAGATAGTAAATATTTACAATGAATTAGTGAGACAAATGTGTTCCAATGATTCTACTCAAATCGCCCTTTAATTGATCTATCAAAAATGGATCTAAGTTATATAAACCACTGCTAATGTTCAAATTACTTTCCTTTGTGATCTGCATCAAAGCAGATTCAATTATGTTCCTGTTATAGGTGCTTTTACAATTCGTTATTGAAGAAGTCATCTCCCAATCAATTTGGTGAGAATTCTCTGACAAATGAACAAACAAAGCATTAGACAATTGGTCATGTCTTACAGAGTATTTATGTTGCGAAATTCTACATTTCAAATCTTTAGATGTTTTCCCAACATAGAACTTATTACAGTCTTTACAAGGTATTTTATAAATGACACAATTATCACTACGAGGACTGTTCCTAACTAATAGCTTAACAACAGTATTTTCGTAGCTAAACAATACATGTATATTAAAAAGTTTCAAGGTCTTGACAATATTCTCAAACCCAGAGAAATATGGTAAACGTAACACATTCTTTGGGCGAATTTTTTCACTACATATATTATTATAATATGTACGACGTGCTTTGCTACGGCAAACTTCCAAAATACTCAGTGGGTAAAAAAGCTTGAGACCAATCGAATCAATTTTCTTAAACTATTCATCTAAGAATTCTGGACTCACAACTCGAAGAGCTCTTAGATACATTGAAGAAAAAATAGATTTTTCACATTGTATCTATGCCCTGAAAAATAATGACATATGATAAATTATTCGAAGGTTTTCTGTAGACAATAAACTTTAGTGAAAATCTTCCCTATGAATAAGTACATCCAGGAATGGCAGACATTTACCAATTTCAGTCTCTATCAATTTCTATAAAATTTACTAAGGAGATTGAAATTGATAAATGTTTGCCATTCCGAGATGTAGTTATTCACAGGGAAGATTTTTCACTAAAGTTTATTGTCTACAGAAAACCTACGAATAATTTATCTTATGTTCATTATTTTTTAGGTTGTTAAGATTACTCTGGTGATGGTCTGGTTGTGTGAGGAGATTATGTGCTTCTTGATGGAGTCCTGTTGTTTGTGCATTGGTAATCGTTTAGGAAGAGACGTTGTTGTCTTGCCGATATATTAAGATCTTTGGGGCTCACAGTCCCCAAGTGGGCATGTGAAGGCATAGACGACGTTGGTTTCTTTCAAGGCGTTCTGTTTGGTGTCTGGAGAGTTCTTCATACGTAAATTGGCCGTCGTCATGTTTTTGTAGTAAATTGTTAATTGTGTTAGACACAAATCAGAAGTGTGTGAAAATGAACTTTGGAGAGTTAATTTTTCAACTAACCTCGACTGTGAAGAAAAACATAAGAAATATTGAGAGGGTTCGTGTTAGAATCATTAATCTTACCCTTTCGGTCATATTCAACAGCATATACACATACATATACAGAGAGGGAGAGAAATGGTGGTGTGTACGAAGCTCCACCTACATAACACCATTGACTTATACAGACATTAACGCGGCCACCACCCGGAACTTCATTAATTTTTATATTAATTACCGGATGCTGGGAACCGGGAGTGAGATAAGGGAAAATTGATCTCGATATCCTAATGGGCATCTGTGTGTATTCACCTAGTTGTACTTGCGGGGGTTGAGCTCTGCTCTTTCGGCCTACCTCTCAACTGTCAATCAACTGTTTCTAACTACTACTACCTTTTTTCACATCACACACACACACACACACACACACACACACACACACACACACACACACACACACACACACACACACACACACACACACACACACACACACACACACACACACACACACACACACACACACACACACACACTGTGGTGGAGGCTGACTCCATACACAGTTTCAAGTGTAGATATGATAGAGCCCAATATGCTCAGGAATCTGTACACCTGTTGATTGACGGTTGAGAGGCGGGACCAAAGAGCCAGAGCTCAACCCCCGCAAACACAACTAGGGGAGTACACACCAGGATGCAGCCCGTGACAGCTGACTAACTCCCAGGTACCTATTTACTGGTAGGTAACATGGGCATAGGGTGAAAAAAAAACTCTGCCCAATGTTTCTCGCCGGCGCCCGGGATCGAACCTAGGACCACAGGATCATAGGCACAGAGTCGTGGGGAGGCAGAGAGTCGTGGCCCTTCCAGCTGGACCAGCTCACAGTCACTTACCTACCACAACAGAGGGTATATATAAGTTCTTGACATATAGGCAGTGACTGACAGTGACTCGCTCGGGGAGGCGTCAATGACAACCAGGCCCACTTGGCCAAAGGTCAAGGCAGTTAGGTAACTACTGAGGGTCAGCCAATTGGTATGGCAATTCAGTTCATGTCAAAGAGGTATGATTAACACTAAATGGAGACGAAGTCTAAAAACAATTGTTTGTTGGATTAACACAAATAAGAGACGCGTAATTATGTGCCCCAACTTGAGGCAATGTCTTTAAGAATATCAGTCTGAGAACTTTATCTATTCTTAAATTAAAGAAACAATTATTCCCAATTATAATAAATATAAATATAAATAAAATACTCCCACCTTCCGAAAGCTCCCGAATCTGGCTAGAAGCAGTGCCTCCCGCAGGACGCTGCGCAGTGCCTCCCGCAGGACGCTGCGCAGTGCCTCCCGCAGGACGCTGCACAGTGCCTCCCGCAGGACGCTGCGCAGTGCCTCCCGCAGGACGCTGCGCAGTGCCTCCCGCAGGACGCTGCACAGTGCCTCCCGCAGGACGCTGCACAGTGCCTCCCGCAGGACGCTGCACAGTGCCTCCCGCAGGACGCTGCGCAGTGCCTCCCGCAGGACGCTGCGCACTGCCTCCCGCAGGACGCTGCACAGTGCCTCCCGCAGGACGCTGCGCAGTGCCTCCCGCAGGACGCTGCGCAGTGCCTCCCGCAGGACGCTGCGCAGTGCCTCCCGCAGGACGCTGCGCAGTGCCTCCCGCAGGACGCTGCGCAGTGCCTCCCGCAGGACGCTGCGCAGTGCCTCCCGCAGGACGCTGCGCAGTGCCTCCCGCAGGACGCTGCACAGTGCCTCCCGCAGGACGCTGCACAGTGCCTCCCGCAGGACGCTGCGCAGTGCCTCCCGCAGGACGCTGCGCAGTGCCTCCCGCAGGACGCTGCGCAGTGCCTCCCGCAGGACGCTGCGCAGTGCCTCCCGCAGGACGCTGCGCAGTGCCTCCCGCAGGACGCTGCGCAGTGCCTCCCGCAGGACGCTGCGCAGTGCCTCCCGCAGGACGCTGCGCAGTGCCTCCCGCAGGACGCTGCACAGTGCCTCCCGCAGGACGCTGCACAGTGCCTCCCGCAGGACGCTGTGCAGTGCCTCCCGCAGGACGCTGCACAGTGCCTCCCGCAGGACGCTGCGCAGTGCCTCCCGCAGGACGCTGCACAGTGCCTCCCGCAGGACGCTGCGCAGTGCCTCCCGCAGGACGCTGCGCAGTGCCTCCCACAGGACGCTGCGCAGTGCCTCCCGCAGGACGCTGCGCAGTGCCTCCCGCAGGACGCTGCGCAGTGCCTCCCGCAGGACGCTGCGCAGTGCCTCCCGCAGGACGCTGCGCAGTGCCTCCCGCAGGACGCTGCGCAGTGCCTCCCGCAGGACGCTGCGCAGTGCCTCCCGCAGGACGCTGCGCAGTGCCTCCCGCAGGACGCTGCGCAGTGCCTCCCGCAGGACGCTGCGCAGTGCCTCCCGCAGGACGCTGCGCAGTGCCTCCCGCAGGACGCTGCGCAGTGCCTCCCGCAGGACGCTGCGCAGTGCCTCCCGCAGGACGCTGCGCAGTGCCTCCCGCAGGACGCTGCGCAGTGCCTCCCGCAGGACGCTGCGCAGTGCCTCCCGCTGGTCGCTGCACAGTGCCTCCCGCTCGACGCTGCGCAGTGCCTCCCGCAGGACGCTGCGCAGTGCCTCCCGCAGGACGCTGCACAGTGCCTCCCGCAGGACGCTGCGCAGTGCCTCCCGCAGGACGCTGCGCAGTGCTTCCCGCAGGACGCTGCGCAGTGCTACAAATTCTTCACGACCTAACCTAACCTTCTAATCATTACCTGGCCAGCTAATATTATGTACCTGTGAGCTTGTGTGAGGCGGGACGACACACCCACAACGGGTTGGTGTACATTATTATTAATGACTATTGCCATTGTCAGGTGTGCAATATACATGTTGTTGCATTTGTTATGATGCAACATTCCGGCAGGTATAGTGAGCAGGGGACGGTGCAACGTGTTGATGTGTCCTGCCTCCATTCACACACCTGCCTCCCTACACACCTGCCTCTACTGTGTATGTCCTCCCTCCCTACACACACCTGCCTCTACTGTGTGTCCTGCCTCCCCACATACCTGTCTCCTTACACACACCTGCCTCCCTACCCCTACACACAAGATAGAATGAAGGCAGCAGACGCGAGAAAGGAGCGCAGGGAGAGAGAAAGGAATCAGAGAACCACAACCCCAAACTCTACAATCCCAGAGGGGAGTGGGGAACCCTCCTCAAACAGTGCAACAGCCACAGGGAGTGGGGCACCACCCCCACATTCTACCCAACAGACACCCAACCTGCCCCTTCCCCTGTCAGCCCCCCACTAAGTACCCACCTAGGGCACCCTCCCCCCTCCTCCCACTCACCCCTCTCCCCAGGACATCCCTTCTCCCCCCTCCCCCAAGCCCTCCCCTCTCCCACATGCCTTCCTGTCTCTCATACCCCAAGCCCTCCGTTCTCCCCCACCCCCTAAGCCCCCCCGCTGTCCCCCACCCCACCTAAGTCTTCCCCTCTCCACCACTCCCCTTAACCCTCCCCTCTTCAACACCCACCTCGCTCCTCCTTTTCCTCCCACGCCCCTCAAGCTCTCCTCCCTCTTCTCCCCCCCCCATCTCCCCTATCCCCCAAATCCTCTCCTCCCCCCATGCTCCCCCAACCCTCCCCCTCGCCCCCCCAACCCTCCCCCTCTAACTCTCCCCCCCTCTCCCCCCACCCCCCCAAGTCCTTCCTCCTCCACCAGTCTCCCCGTGCCAGATCCCCCCAGCTCCCATTCACCCCAGATCCCACAGGTCCCCCCCAGAGGAGAAGCAGAAGAGAGTCAGTTTCAGAGTGATGTACTCGAACATAGATGGGATCACAAGCAAGACAAGTGAACTAAGGGAAAGAGCACAAGAAGTGAACCCAGATGTAATCGGACTCACTGAAACAAAACTCTCCAGAATCAAAACAAATGCTGTGTTTCCCCCCAGGAGTACACAGTAATAAGGAAAGAGAGGGAAGGTAGGGGAGGAGGCGGAGTGGCCCTACTCATGAGAAAGGAATGGAGTTTTAAGGAGATGGCTATCCCGGGCTGTGAGGGGTTCAGAGACTACATAGCAGGCACCATGACAACGGGAGGACCAAGGATCGTAGTAGCAGTAATATACAACCCTCCGCCAAATGACAGAAGACCCAGTCAAGAGTATGACAACAACAACATGGCAGTTAACACTATAATTGAAAGGGCAGCCTCTGCTGCCTGTAGAAATAGATCCCACCTGCTCATCATGGGCGACTTCAATCACAGAAGGATTGACTGGGAGAACAAGGAACCGCATGGAGGCGAGGATACGTGGAGAGCCAAACTACTGGAGGTGGTGACTAGAAACCTTTTAACCCAGCATGTCAGAGAACCCACAAGGATAAGAGGCAATGACGAACCAGCGAGACTCGACCTAGTCTTCACTCTGAACGACTCCGACATAAGAGAATTCGGTTTTGAGGACCCAGTAGGAATAAGCGACCACAGTGTTCTGGTGTTTGAGTACCTGATTGAAGAAGGGTTATTGAACTCGAGGAGGGATACCGAAACCAAAAGATTAGCATACCGAAAGGGGAACTATGAGGGGATAAGAAAATTCCTAACAGATATAGCATGGGAAACAGAGCTCAGGGGGCAAGACGGCCCAAGATATGATGGACTACATCACGCAGAAGCGCAAGGACGCAGCAAACAAGTTTGTCCCAGTCCAAAAGGAAAACAGAGAAATGAAGATGAGAAACCCATGGTGTAATCAGAGATGTAGGTTAGCTAAGCAGCAAAGTAAAAGGGCAAGGAGAAACTATAGGAATAATAGGACACTGGAGAGCAGAGAATGATACCAGAATGCCAGAAATGAATATGTCAGGATGAGAAGAAAGGCAGAAAGACAATACGAAAATGACATCGCAAGCAAGGCAAAGACTCGGCCTAAATTATTGCATAGCCACATCAGGAGAAAAACAACAGTAAAGGAACAGGATATGAAATTAAGGATAGGGGCGGAAGGATTCACTACAAACGACAAGGAAGTGTGTGAGGAACTGAATAAGAAATTTCAGGAGGTCTTCACCTTAGAGCAAGGAGAAATTCCAGAGATAAGAGAGGGAATAGCTAACCAGGAACCACTGGAAGAGTTTGAGATTACCAGCGGGGAAGTAAGGAAGTGTTTACTAAAGTTGGATGTGACAAAGGCTATAGGCCTAGATGGAATCTCCCCTTGGATACTAAAGGAAGGAGCAAAATAACTGTGCCTACCACTCTCCATAGTGTATAACAAATCACTGGCAACAGGGGAACTGCCAGATATGTGGAAAGCAGCTAACGTAGTCCCGATATACAAGAAAGGGGATAGACAGGAGGCACTGAGCTACAGGCCAGTGTCCCTAACCTGCATACCATGCAAGCTGATGGAGAAGATTGTGCGAAGACAGCTAGTGGAGCATCTGGAGCGAAGGAATTTTGTAAAACAGCACCAACATGGGTTCAGGAATGGCAGGTCCTGCCTCACAGGGTTACTTGAATTCGACGACCAGGCAACAAAAATAAGGCAAGAAAGAGAAGTGTAGGCAGACTGCATATTTTTGGATTTTCAGAAAGCCTTTGATACAGTGCCACACAAGAGGCTAGTGAAAAAGCCGGAGATGCAGGCTGGAGTGAAAGGGAATGTACTCCGTTGGATACAGGAATACCTAAGTAACAGGAGACAACGAGTCTGTGTGAGGGGTGAGGTCTCAGATTGGCGAGACGTTACGAGTGGAGTCCCGCAGGGGTCAGTCCTTGGACCTATACTGTTTCTGGTATATGTAAATGATCTCCCAGAGGGTATAGATTCGTTCCTCTCAATGTTTGCCAATGTAGCAAAAATTATGAGGAGGATTGAAACAGAGGATGATAGTAGGAAGCTACAAGATGACCCAGACAGACTGAGTGAATGGTCCAACAAATGGCTGTTGAAGTTCAACCCGAGTAAATGCAAAGTAATGAAACTAGGCAGTGGAAACAGGAGGCCAGACACAGGATACAGAATAGGAGATGAAGTACTTAATGAAACAGACAGAGAGAAAGATCTTGGAGTTGATATCACACCAAACCTGTCTCCTGAAGCCCACATAAAGAGAATAACGTCTGCGGCATATGCGAGGCTGGCTAACATCAGAACAGCGTTCAGGAACCTGTGTAACGAATCATTCAGAATCTTGTACACCACATATGTAAGACCAATCCTAGAGTATGCGGCCCCAGCATGGAGCCCATACCTTGTCAAGCACAAGACGAAGCTGGAAAAAGTCCAAAGGTATGCCACTAGACTAGTCCCAGAACTAAGAGGCATGAGTTACGAGGAAAGACTGCGGGAAATGCACCTTACGACACTGGAAGACAGAAGAGTAAGGGGAGACATGATCATAACCTACAAAATCCTCAGAGGAATCGACCGGGTAAACAAGGATAAACTATTCAACACTGGTGGGACGCGAACAAGGGGACACAGGTGGAAACTGAGTACCCACATGAGCCACAGAGACGTTAGAAGGAACTTTTTCAGTGTCAGAGTAGTTAACGGATGGAATGCATTAGGCAGTGAGGTGGTGGAGGCTGACTCCATACGCAGTTTCAAATGTAGATATGATAGAGCCCAGTAGGCTCAGAAATCTGTACACCAGTTAATTGACAGTTGAGAGGCGGGATCAAAGAGCCAAAACTCAACCCCCGCAAGCACAAATAGGTGAGTACACACCTGCCTCTACTGTGTGTGTCCTGCCTCCCTACACACACCTGTCTCTACTGTGTGTCCTACCTCCCTATACACACCTGCCTCTACTGTGTGTGTGTCCTGCTTCCCTACACACCTGCTTCTACTGTGTGTGTGTCCTGCCTCCCTACACACCTGCTTCTACTGTGTGTGTGTCCTGCCTCCCTACACACCTGCCTCTATTGTGTGTGTTCGGCCTCTCTACACACCTGCCTCTACTGTGTGTGTGTCCTGCCTACATACACACACCTGCCTGTACTGTGTGTATCCTACCTCCCTACACACACCTGTCTCTACTGTGTGTCCTACCTCCCTACACACACCTGCCTCTACTGTGTGTGTCCTGCCTCCCTACACACCTGCGTCTACTGTGTGTGTGTCCTGCCTCCCTACACACCTGCCTCTATTGAGTGTGTGTACTGCCTCCCTACACACCTGCCTCTATTGTGCGTGTCCTGCTTCCCAACACACACCTGTCTCCCTACACACACCCGCCTCTACTGTGTGTGTCCTGCCTCCCTATACACACCTGCCTCTACTGTGTGTCCTGCCTCCTTACACACACCCGTCTCCCTACACACACCTGCCTCCCTACACACACCCGTCTCCCTACACACACCTGCCTCCCTACACACACCCGTCTCCCTACACACACCTGCCTCCCTACACACACCCGTCTCCCTACACACACCTGCCTCCCTACACACACCCGTCTCCCTACACACACCTGCCTCCCTACACACACCCGTCTCCCTACACACACCTGCCTCCCTACACACACCCGTCTCCCTACACACACCTGCCTCCCTACACACACCTGCCTCCCTACACACACCTGCCTCCCTACACACACCTGCCTCCCTACACACGCATGCCTCTACTGGAACAGTAAACCTCTTGCCTCTATTCTTAACAATACTATTAATAAGTAGTAGAATTATATAACGCAAATAGTTACTTTAATTTACAGAAATTAATAAAGTTCTTATGCAGCAACTAACAAGTTAATTCCTGTCTATTTGAATTGACAAGATTTATAAGGAATTCAAGTAGAATTCCTGATAAATCGCCCCCCGCCCCCCTCCCCGCCCCCCCCCCTCCCCCCCGCCCCCCCCTCCCCCCCCCCCCCCCCCCCCAAAGATTTGAGTAGTTTACATGTGAGAAAAGTTTGTTATACAGTTCACTTCCTCAACTAAATCATTCAATAATACATTTCAACGCGTGTAACTTATTCAATAAAATATATAAACAATTAAAACGAAATCCCACCTGTAAATTTCTCACAATCCTGAGGAGTAGTCTCAAGCTGTCAACCAGTCATTGGTCAGCCAAGCTGTCGGTCAACCAGTCATTGATCAGCCAAGCTGTCGGTCAACCAGTCATTGATCAGCCTAGCTGTCGGTCAACCAGTCATTGGTCAGCCAAGCTGTCGGTCAACCAGTCATTGGTCAGCCAAGCTGTCGGTCAACCAGTCATTGATCAGCCTAGCTGTCGGTCAACCAGTCATTGATCAGCCTAGCTGTCGGTCAACCAGTCATTGGTCAGCCAAGCTGTCGGTCAACCAGTCATTGATCAGCCAAGCTGTCGGTCAACCAGTCATTGATCAGCCTAGCTGTCGGTCAACCAGTCATTGATCAGCCAAGCTGTCGGTCAACCAGTCATTGGTCAGCCAAGCTGTCGGTCAACCAGTCATTGGTCAGCCAAGCTGTCGGTCAACCAGTCATTGATCAGCCAAGCTGTCGGTCAACCAGTCATTGATCAGCCAAGCTGAGGGTCAACCAGTCATTGATCAGCCAAACTGTCTTTGATCAGCCAAGCTGTCGGTCAACCAGTCATTGATCAGCCAAGCTGAGGGTCAACCAGTCATTGATCAGCCTAGCTGCCAGTCAACCAGTCATTGATCAGCCTAGCTGAGGGTCAACCAGTCATTGATCAGCCTAGCTGCCAGTCAACCAGTCATTGATCAGCCAAACTGTCTTTGATCAGCCAAGCTGTCGGTCAACCAGTCATTGATCACCCTAGCTGTCGGTCAACCAGTCATTGATCAGCCTAGCTGTCGGTCAACCAGTCACTGATCAGCCTAGCTGTCGGTCAACCAGTCATTGATCAGTCTAGCTGCCAGTCAACCAGTCATTGATCAGCCTAGCTGCCAGTCAACCAGTCATTGATCAGCCTAGCTGCCAGTCAACCAGTCATTGATCAGCCAAACTGTCTTTGATTAGCCAAGCTGTCGGTCAACCAGTCATTGATCAGCCAAGCTGTCGGTCAACCAGTCATTGATCAGCCTAGCTGTCGGTCAACCAGTCATTCATCAGCCAAACTGTCTTTGATCAGCCAAACTGTCGGTCAACCAGTCATTGATCAGCCAAGCTGTCGGTCAACCAGTCATTGATCAGCCAAGCTGAGGGTCAACCAGTCATTGATCAGCCTAGCTGCCAGTCAACCAGTCATTGATCAGCCTAGCTGAGGGTCAACCAGTCATTGATCAGCCTAGCTGCCAGTCAACCAGTCATTGATCAGCCAAACTGTCTTTGATCAGCCAAGCTGTCGGTCAACCAGTCATTGATCAGCCTAGCTGTCGGTCAACCAGTCATTCATCAGCCAAACTGTCTTTGATCAGCCAAACTGTCGGTCAACCAGTCATTCATCAGCCAAGCAATCGGTCAACCAGTCATTGATCAGCCTAGCTGTCGGTCAACCAGTCACTGATCAGCCTAGCTGTCGGTCAACCAGTCATTGATCAGTCTAGCTACCAGTCAACCAGTCATTGATCAGCCTAGCTGCCAGTCAACCAGTCATTGATCAGCCTAGCTGCCAGTCAACCAGTCATTGATCAGCCAAACTGTCTTTGATTAGCCAAGCTGTCGGTCAACCAGTCATTGATCAGCCAAGCTGTCGGTCAACCAGTCATTGATCAGCCTAGCTGTCGGTCAACCAGTCATTCATCAGCCAAACTGTCTTTGATCAGCCAAACTGTCGGTCAACCAGTCATTGATCAGCCAAGCTGTCGGTCAACCAGTCATTGATCAGCCTAGCTGTCAGTCAACCAGTCATTGATCAGCCTAGCTGTCGGTCAACCAGTCATTGATCAGCCAAACGGTCAGTCAACCAGTCATTGATCAGTCTAGCTGCCAGTCAACCAGTCATTGATCAGCCAAACTGTCTTTGATCAGCCAAGCTGTCTGTCAACCAGTTATTGATCAGTCAAATTGTCTTTGATCAGCCAAACTGCCAGTCAACCAGTCATTGATCAGCCAAACTGTCGGTCAACCAGTCATTGGTCAGCCAAGCTGTCGGTCAACCAGTCATTGGTCAGCCAAGCTGTCGGTCAACCAGTCATTGATCAGCCAAGCTGTCGGTCAACCAGTCATTGGTCAGCCAAGCTGTCGGTCAACCAGTCATTGATCAGCCAAGCTGTCGGTCAACCAGTCATTGGTCAGCCAAGCTGTCGGTCAACCAGTCATTGATCAGCCAAGCTGAGGGTCAACCAGTCATTGATCAGCCAAACTGTCTTTGATCAGCCAAGCTGTCGGTCAACCAGTCATTGATCAGCCAAGCTGAGGGTCAACCAGTCATTGATCAGCCTAGCTGCCAGTCAACCAGTCATTGATCAGCCTAGCTGAGGGTCAACCAGTCATTGATCAGCCTAGCTGCCAGTCAACCAGTCATTGATCAGCCAAACTGTCTTTGATCAGCCAAGCTGTCGGTCAACCAGTCATTGATCACCCTAGCTGTCGGTCAACCAGTCATTGATCAGCCTAGCTGTCGGTCAACCAGTCACTGATCAGCCTAGCTGTCGGTCAACCAGTCATTGATCAGTCTAGCTGCCAGTCAACCAGTCATTGATCAGCCTAGCTGCCAGTCAACCAGTCATTGATCAGCCTAGCTGCCAGTCAACCAGTCATTGATCAGCCAAACTGTCTTTGATTAGCCAAGCTGTCGGTCAACCAGTCATTGATCAGCCAAGCTGTCGGTCAACCAGTCATTGATCAGCCTAGCTGTCGGTCAACCAGTCATTCATCAGCCAAACTGTCTTTGATCAGCCAAACTGTCGGTCAACCAGTCATTGATCAGCCAAGCTGTCGGTCAACCAGTCATTGATCAGCCAAGCTGAGGGTCAACCAGTCATTGATCAGCCTAGCTGCCAGTCAACCAGTCATTGATCAGCCTAGCTGAGGGTCAACCAGTCATTGATCAGCCTAGCTGCCAGTCAACCAGTCATTGATCAGCCAAACTGTCTTTGATCAGCCAAGCTGTCGGTCAACCAGTCATTGATCAGCCTAGCTGTCGGTCAACCAGTCATTCATCAGCCAAACTGTCTTTGATCAGCCAAACTGTCGGTCAACCAGTCATTCATCAGCCAAGCAATCGGTCAACCAGTCATTGATCAGCCTAGCTGTCGGTCACCAGTCACTGATCAGCCTAGCTGTCGGTCAACCAGTCATTGATCAGTCTAGCTACCAGTCAACCAGTCATTGATCAGCCTAGCTGCCAGTCAACCAGTCATTGATCAGCCTAGCTGCCAGTCAACCAGTCATTGATCAGCCAAACTGTCTTTGATTAGCCAAGCTGTCGGTCAACCAGTCATTGATCAGCCAAGCTGTCGGTCAACCATCATTGATCAGCCTAGCTGTCGGTCAACCAGTCATTCATCAGCCAAACTGTCTTTGATCAGCCAAACTGTCGGTCAACCAGTCATTGATCAGCCAAGCTGTCGGTCAACCAGTCATTGATCAGCCTAGCTGTCAGTCAACCAGTCATTGATCAGCCTAGCTGTCGGTCAACCAGTCATTGATCAGCCAAACGGTCAGTCAACCAGTCATTGATCAGTCTAGCTGCCAGTCAACCAGTCATTGATCAGCCAAACTGTCTTTGATCAGCCAAGCTGTCTGTCAACCAGTTATTGATCAGTCAAATTGTCTTTGATCAGCCAAACTGCCAGTCAACCAGTCATTGATCAGCCAAACTGCCAGTCAACCAGTCATTGATCAGCCAAACTGCCAGTCAACCAATCATTGATCAGCCAAACTGCCAGTCAACCAGTTTTTGATCAGCCAAACTGCCAGTCCAGCACCAGGCTCGAAGAGGGACAGGGAGGGACAAGGAGAATGACAGGGGGGAGGGGACAGGGGCGGGAGGGGAGTGAGAGAGAGGGGGGGGGAGGGGGACAGGGGCGGGAGGGGAGTGGGGGAGAGGGGGGGGAGGGGGAAATAGGTAACCCAAGCTTTCTCTTGTTTACATCAAAACGTTTTTCTTCAGTCATGTTTGTAGCTTGGTTTACCCCCCCCCCCCGACCCCTGTGACATCCTCCCCTCCCCGCGACCCCTGTGACATCCTCCCCTCCCCGCGACCCCTGTGACATCCTCCCCTCCCCGCGACCCCTGTGACATCCTCCCCTCCCCGCGACCCCTGTGACATCCTTCCCCCCCCGCGACCCCTGTGACATCCTCCCCCCCTCGCGCCCCTGTGACATCCTCCTCCCCCCCTCGCGCCCATGTGACATCCTCCCCCCCCCCCCGCGACCCCTGTGACATCCTCCTCCCCCCTCGCGCCCCTGTGACATTCTCCCCCCCCCGCGACCCATGTGACATCCTCCCCCCCCCTCGCGCCCCTGTGACATTCTCCTCCCCCCCCCCCTCGCGGCCCTAGCTGTGACATCTTTCCCCCCGCGACCCCTGTGACATCCTCCTCCTCCCCGCGATCCCTGTGACATCCTCCCCTCACATGGTCCTACCCCGACCCTGTGACATCCTCCCCTCACATGGTCCCCACCCCCCCCGACCCCTGTGACATCCTCCCTCCCGACCCCTGTGACATCCTCCCCCCCGACCCCTGTGACATCCTCCCCCCCCCCCGACCCCTGTGACATCTTCTCCCCCCCGACCCCTATGACATCTTCTCCCCCCCCCGACCCCTGTGACATCCTCCCCCCCCGACCCCTGTGACATCTTCCCCCCCCGACCCCTGTGACATCCTCCCCCCCGACCCCTGTGACATCCTCCCCCCCCCGACCCCTGTGACATCTTCCCCCCCGACCCCTGTGACATCCTCCCCCCCGACCCCTGTGACATCCTCCCCCCCCCCTCGCGCCCCTGTGACATTCTCCTCCCCCCCCCCGTCGCGGCCCTGTGACATCCTCCCCGCGACCCCTGTGACATCCCCCCCCCCCGACCCCTGTGACATCCTTCCCCCCGACCCCTGTGACATCCTCCCCCCCCGACCCCTGTGACATCCTCCCCCCCCCGACCCCTGTGACATCTTCTCCCCCCCGGACCCCTGTGACATCTTCTCCCCCCCCGACCCCTGTGACATCCTCCCCCCCCGACCCCTGTGACATCCTCCCCCCCCCCGACCCTGTGACATCCTCCCCCCCCGACACCTGTGACATCCTCCCCTCCGACCCCTGTGACATCCTCCCCCCCGACCCCTGTGACATCCTCCCCCCCGACCCCTGTGACATCCTCCCCCCCCGACCCCTGTGACATCCTCCCCCCCCGACCCCTGTGACATCCTCCCCCCCCCGACCCCTGTGACATCCTCCCCCCCGACCCCTGTGACATCCTCCCCCCCGACCCCTGTGACATCCTCCCCCCCCCGACCCCTGTGACATCCTCCTCCCCCCCGACCCCTGTGACATCCTCCCCCCCCCCCGACCCCTGTGACATCCTCCCCCCCGACCCCTGTGACATCCTCCCCCCCGACCCCTGTGACATCCTCCCCCCCGACCCCTGTGACATCCTCCCCCCCCCCGACCCCTGTGACATCCTCCCCCCCGACCCCTGTGACATCCTCCCCCCGACCCCTGTGACATCCTCCTCCCCCCCGACCCCTGTGACATCCTCCCCCCCCCGACCCCTGTGACATCCTTCCCCCCCCCGACCCCTGTGACATCCTCCCCCCCCGACCCCTGTGACATCCTCCCCCCCGACCCCTGTGACATCCTCCTCCCCCCCGACCCCTGTGACATCCTCCCCCCCCCCGACCCCTGTGACATCCTCCCCCCCCCGACCCCTGTGACATCCTCCCCCCCGACCCCTGTGACATCCTCCCCCCCCCGACGCCTGTGACATCCTCCTCCCCCCCGACCCCTGTGACATCCTCCCCCCCCCCGACCCCTGTGACAT
This sequence comes from Procambarus clarkii, assembly GCF_020424385.1. NCBI lineage: Eukaryota > Metazoa > Arthropoda > Malacostraca > Decapoda > Cambaridae > Procambarus > Procambarus clarkii. Next base: position 25,795,607 of record NC_059586.1, on the reverse strand, counting down.
CCTCCCCCCCCCGACCCCTGTGACATCCTCCCCCCCGACCCCTGTGACATCCTCCCCCCCGACCCCTGTGACATCCTCTCCCCCGACCCCTGTGACATCCTCCCCCCCCCCGACCCCTGTGACATCCTCCCCCCCCCCGACCCCTGTGACATCCTCCCCCCCGACCCCTGTGACATCCTCCCCCCCGACCCCTGTGACATCCTCCTCCCCCCCGACCCCTGTGACATCCTCCCCCCCCCCCGACCCCTGTGACATCCTCCCCCCCCCCGACCCCTGTGACATCCTCCTCCCCCCCGACCCCTGTGACATCCTCCTCCCCCCCGACCCCTGTGACATCCTCCCCCCCCCGACCCCTGTGACATCCTCCCCCCCGACCCCTGTGACATCCTCCCCCCCGACCCCTGTGACATCCTCCCCCCCCGACCCCTGTGACATCCTCCTCCACCCCCCCGACCCCTGTGACATCCTCCCCCCCCCCGACCCCTGTGACATCCTCCCCCCCCCGACCCCTGTGACATCCTCCTCCCCCCCGACCCCTGTGACATCCTCCTCCCCCCCGACCCCTGTGACATCCTCCCCCCCCCCTGACCCCTGTGACATCCTCCTCCCCCCCGACCCCTGTGACATCCTCCTCCCCCCCGACCCCTGTGACATCCTCCCCCCCCTGACCCCTGTGACATCCTCCCACCCCTCCCCCCCCCCACTTCCCGTCACGTCTCATCTTGGGCCACCAGCTGTGGGAGTGGGGCGTCTCATCTTGGGCCAACAGCTGTGGGAGTGGGGCGTCTCATCTTGGGCAGCCAGCTGTGGGAGTGGGGCGTCTCATCTTGGGCCACCAGCTGTGGAAGCGGGGCCCGTCTCATCTGGGCCACCAGCTGTGGGAGTGGGGCGTCTCATCTTGGGCCACCAGCTGTGGGAGTGGGGCGTCGCATCTTGGGCCACCAGCTGTGGGAGGGGGGCGTCTCATCTTGGGCCAACAGCTGTGGGAGCGGGGCGTCTCATCTTGGGCCACCAGCTGTGGGGAGTGGGGGCGTCTCATGTTGGGCCAACAGCTGTGGGAGCGGGGGCGTCTCATCTTGGGCCACCAGCTGTGGGAGTGGGGGGTCCCATCTTGGGCCACCAGCTGTGGGAGCGGGGCGTCGCATCTTGGGCCACCAGCTGTGGAGCGCGGGGCAAGTCTCATCTTGGGCCACCAGCTGTGGGAGTGGGGCGGGGTCTCATCATGGGACCACCAGCTGTGGGAGTGGGGCGCCCCATCGTGGGCCACCATGTGTGGGAGTGGGGCGTCCCATCTTTGGCCACCAGCTATGGGAGCGGGGAGTCCTCATCTTGGGCCACCAGCTGTGGGGAGTGGGGCGTATCATCTTGGGACACCAGCTGTGGAAGCGGGGCGTCTCATCTTGGGCCACCAGCTGTGGGAGTGTGGCGTCTCATCTTGGGCCACCAGCTGTGGAAGTGGGGCGTCCCATCTTGGGCCACCAGCTGTGGGAGTGGGGGCGTCTCATCTTGGGCCACCAGCTGTGGGAGTGGGGCGTCTCATCTTGGGCCAACAGCAGTGGAAGAGGGGCGTCCCATCTTGGGCCACCAGCTGTGGGAGCGGGGCGTCTCATCTTGGGCCACCAGCTGTGGGAGCGGGGCGTCTCATCTTGGGCCTCCAGCTGTGGGAGTGGGGCGTCCCATCTTGGGCCACCAGCTGTGGGAGCAGGGCGTCTCATCTTGGGCCACCAGCTGTGGGGAGCAGGGCGTCTCATCTTGGGCCTCCAGCTGTGGTGAGTGTGGCGTCTCATCTCTGGGCCACCAGCTGTGGGAGTGGGGCGTCCCATCGTGGGCCACCAGCTGTGGGAGCGGGGCGTCTCATCTGGGGCCCACCAGCTGTGGGAGTGGGGCGTCTCATCTTGGGCCACCAGCTGTGGGAGTGGGGCGTCCCATCTTGGGCCACCAGCTGTGGGAGCGGGGCGTCTCATCTTGGGCCACCAGCTGTGGGAGTGGGGCGTCTCATCTTGTGCCACCAGCTGGGGAAGTGGGGCGTCTCATCTTGGGCCACCAGCTGTGGAGCGGGGCGTCTATATCTTGGGCCACCAGCTGTGGGAGCGGGGCGTCCTCATCTTGGGCCTCCTGCTGTGGGAGTGGGGGGGCCCCATCTTGGGCCACCAGCGTGGGAGCAGGCGCTCATCTTGGGCCACCTGCTGTGGGAGTGGGGCGTCTCATCTTAGGCCTCCAGCTGTGGGAGTGTGGCGTCCCATCTTGGGCCACAAGCTGTGGGAGTGGGGCGTCCCATCTTGGGCCACCAGCTGTGGGAGTGGGGCGTCCCATCTGGGGCCACCAGCTGTGGGAGTGGGGCGTCTCATCTTGGGCCACCAGCTGTGGAAGGCGGGGCGTCTCATCTTGGGCCTCCAGCTGTGGGAGTGGGGCGTCTCATCTTGGGCCACCAGCTGTGGGAGCGGGGCGTCTCATCTTGGGCCACCAGTGTGGGAGGGAGCGGGGCGTCTCATCTTGGGCCTCCAGCTGGTGGGGGAGTGGGGGTTCCCATCTGGGGCCACCTGCTGTGGGAGTGGGGCGTCTTCATCTTGGGCCACCTGCTGTGGAAGCGGGGTCTCTCATCACACACCCCACAACACACACCCCAACACACGCCCCACAACAACACCCCCTACCAAACCCCACAACACACCACAACACACACCCCACAACACACACCCACAAACCCATAACACACCCTCCACAACACACCCCACAACACACCCCACAACACACACCCCACAACACACACCCCCACACACCCCACACCACACACCCCACAAACACCCACCACAACCACAACCCCACAACCACACACCCCACAACACACGCCCACAACACACCCCCACAACACACCCCACAACAACCCCACAACACACACCCCACAACACACACCACATAACACACCTCCACAACACACGCCTACAACACACACCCCACAACGCACACCCCAGAACAAACACACCCCACAAACCACACCCCATAACACACACCCCACAACACACCCCACAACAACACCCACAACACACACCCCACAACACACACCACACAACACACCCTCCCAAACACACGCCCCACAACACACCACCCCACACACACACCACACAACACAACCCTCACAACACACACCCCACAACACACACCCCACAACACACACCCCACAACACACACCCATAACACACACCCCAACACACACCCCACAACACACAGACCCCCATAACACACACCCCACACACACACCCACAACACACCCCCACAACACACACCCCACAACACACACCCCACAACAACACCCCACAACCACACACCCCACAACACACCCTTACAACACACCCCCACAACACACACACCCCACAACCACACCCCACAACACACACCCCACAACACACGTCCCCACAACACACACCCCACAACACACCCACCCTCAGAACACCCCACAACACACACCCCACAACACACACCACACAACACACACCTCACACAACACCCAGCCCTACAACACACACCCCCACAACGCACACCCCACAACACACACCCACAACACACACCCCACAACACACACCCACAACACACACCACACAACACACCCACACAACACACCCCCCACAACACACACCCACACAACACACTCCACAACACACGCCCCACAACACACACCCCACAACACACACCACACAACACACCCCCACAACACACGCCCCACAACACACACACCACCACAACACACACCCCCACAACACACCACCCACAACCACACACCCCACAACACACACCCCACAACACACACCCCACAACACACCCCCACAACACCACACCCCACAACACACACCCCACAACACACACCACACAACACACCCTCCACAACACACACCCCACAACACACACCCCACAACACACACCACACAACACACCCTCCACAACACACGCCCCACAACACACACCCCACAACACACACCACACAACACACACCCCCACAACACACCCCCCCAACACACACCCCACAACACCACCACACACAACACACACCCCCACAACACACACCCCACAACACACACCACCACAACACACACCCCACAACACACACCCCCACAACACACACCACACAACACACGCACCCCCACAACACACCCACAACAACACACACCACAAACACACACCACACAACACCACACCCTCCACAACACCAACCCCCCACAACACAAGCACCACCACAACACACACCCCACAACACACACAAACACACAACACACACACCACAGACACACGAACCAGCACAACACACACCACAACACACACCACACAACACACACCACACAACACACACCACCACAACACACACCCACACAACACAACACCACCACAACACCACCCTCCACAACACACCCCACCACAACACACACCACCCACAACACACACCACACAACACACACCCCACAACACACACACACAACACACACCACACAACACACCTCCCACAACACACCCCCCACAACACACCAGCACCCCCCACACACACACCCACAACACACACCTCCACAACACACACACCACACACACACCCCACAACACACGGTAGACAACACACCCACAACACCAGCCCCACAAGAACAGCCCCCCACACACACCACAACACACACACACAAAAAAAGCACCCCAACAAACACACCAGCACCAACACAACACCATCACACCCACAACACCAGCACACCCACAACACCAGCATCCAAACAACACACCACAAGACCAACATCCCCACACCAGGGGACCCCCAAAAACACACGGGGGAACCAGCAAAAACAAAACACCAGCACACCCAGAACACCAGTTACCCCCATCCACACCAGAAACGGCACACACAGAAAATCACAACCACAAGACCACGGGATAAAAACAAAAATACCAGCAACACCCCACACACACCACCCCAACCACACCCACACCCATCACCCCACAACACACACACAACACCCACCACCCCACAACAACACACCACAACCCAGCACCACACACAACACATCACAACACAAGCACCCCCACAACACACGCCACACCCACAACCCCCACAACACACCCACACAACACACCCTCCACAACACAGCACCCACACAAACACCCAGACACCCACAACAGACAACACACCCACAACACCACACCCCACAACACCAGCAACCCCACCAACACCAACACACCCACACCCACCAAAACCACCCCAACAACCAGCACACCACAACACCAGCACCCCCACAACACCAGCACCCCCACAACACCAGCACAACAAAACACACCAGCACCCCCACAACAACAGCACCACCACAACACCAGCACCCCCACAACACCACAACACACACCACAACCCCCAGCAACCCCACAACACACAGCCCACCACAACACCAGCACCCCCCACACACCACCCACACAACACACCACCACCACACCCACAACACCAGCAACACACACCACCCAGCACCCCCAACCCACAACATCACCCCCACAACACCACGCAACAAACCCAACACCAGCACCCCACACACCCACAACCCACACACACACACAACACCCCCCCAACACCAGCACCACAACAACACCAGCAACCCACACAACACCACCACAACCACAACACAAACACCCCCACCAACCACAAACAGCACCACCACAACCCACAGCAACCCCACAACACCAGCACCCCCCACAACACACACACCACCACAACACACCCGCACCCCACGCAACTCACCCACAACACCATCCCCCCACAACAACCAGCAACCCCACAACAACAGCACCCACAACCCACATCAACCCACACAACACATCAAACACAACACACACACACAACACCCAAAACACAAGCACAACCCACAACACCAGCACCCACAAACCCATCACAACACACCCCAAACACCAAAACACACAACACCCCACAACACATCACACACAAGCACTCCCACAACACCAGCAAACCCCACAACAACATCACCCCCACACACCATTACTCCCACAACACCAGCAACCCCACAACAACAGTACTCCCACAACACCACCCACACCCACAACAACAGCACTCCCACAAAACCACACCCACACAACACACCCACCCCACACAACAACAGCAAACCACCACAACACAAGCACCCCCACACACACCAGCACTCCCACAACACCATCACCACAACCCACACAAAGCACCCACAACCCACCAGCAACCCCACAACCCAGCACACCCCCACAACACCCCCACCCTCCCAACACAAGCACCCCCACAAACCCAGCACAACCACAACACCAGCAACCCCCACAAACACACCCCAACCAAACCAACACCCACCAAAACCCACACAACACCAGCCCACAACACACCCACAACCCACATAACCCCACACAACCACACCCAGCAAACCACCCAACACACAGCACAACTCACAAACACACCACAACCACAACACACCCACTTCATCACACACCCACAACCCACCACAACACCCTCCCCCTCACAAAAAACCAGCACTCCCACAACCACACACAACAGCACTCCACCCCACACACAACACACCATCACTCCCACACAACCACACCCACAGACCAACACAACCCTACACCCATCACTCCCCACAACACACACAACACCCACACTCCCACCCAACACCACCCAACCCACGCAACTCACCCCACAACCCAACAACACCCCCACAACCAACACAAACACCCAGCAACACACCACAAACACACCCATCAACCCACACAACCCCGCACAACACCACACACAAACCCACACAACACCAGCAAAAACACAACACAAACACACCCACAACACACAACAACACCAGCACTCAACCACAACCCACCAACAACACAACACACTCCACAACACACCCGCAACCCTCACAACACAACTACTCCCACAACAACACAACTTCTCAACAACACAACACCAACACCCCCCACACAAACCACAAACAAACACATCCACAACCCACACCAACACCACCCACCACACAACCACACAACCACACAACCCACATCACAACCTCACACAACAGCACCCCCACAACCCCAAACCCCCAGCACACCCACAACACCCCACAACACACCACAAACACCACAACCCACGCCAACACACCACAACCCACACAACACACCCACAACCCACCAACAACACCCACAACCCACACAACACACCCACAACACACCCAACAAACCACGCAACACACCCCACAACCCATACAACACCACAAACCATCACCACAAACAAACCACAAACCACACCCACCACCCCCGCACACACCCACAACACCACAACACAACCCACAACCACCCACACAACACACCCCAACACCACACAACACACCACACAAACCACACCACAACACACACCACACCACAACACACACCACAACCACACAACAACCCACCACAACCACACAACCAACCACAACCACCACAACACACCACAACACACACCACAACCCACACAACCCACACAACACACCCACAACCCAACACCACACACCCACCACACACGCAACACCCCACACCCTCACACACACACAACCCAACAACACCACACACACACCACCACCACAACAAACACACAAAAACACCACCCAACACCACACAACACCACACCACCACACCCACAACACAACACAACACCACACCACAACCCACACACACACCCACAACCCACACAACCCACACACACACACCCACAAACACACACACACCACACACCACACAACACCACACCACAACACACACCACCACACACACACACCACACACAAACCACACAACACACACCCACAGGCCACACACAACCACACCACACACCCACAGGCACACACACACACAGGCACACACACACACAGGCACACACACACCACAACCCACACACACACACACACACACACCCACCACACAACACACCACCACACCAGGCACACACACACCACACACACAGGCACACCACACCCACAACACACACACAGGCCCACACACACACACACACCACAACACACAGGCAACACACCCACACAACACCACACCACAACACCCACCACCACACACAACACACACACACAACACCCACAACCCCACCACCCACAACACAACCCCACACCCACCCACACACACAACACACACCCACACCACACACACCCACACACACCCCCACACACACACCACACACCCCCACCACACACACACCCACACACACACCCACACACACACACACATACACACACCACAAACACACACATACACACACACATACACACAACACACCCCCACACACACACACACACACACACCACATACAGACACCCCACACCACCCACACCACACACACACACACACACACACACACACACACACACCCACACACATACACACACACACACACACACATACCCACACACAACCCCACGCCATACACACACCCACACACCATACACACCCCCACACATACCCATACATACCCACCCACCCCCCACACACACACCCACACACACAACACCCCACCCCACACACACACCCCACACACACCCCACACACACACACCACACACACACACCCACACACACCCACACACACACACACACACACACACCACACACACAGACACACACACACATACACCACAGACACATACACACACCATACACACGCACATACACCACACAAATCCACACACACATACACACGCACACACATACCATACACACATCACATACACACCCACACACACATACACACACCCCACACACAAACACACACCCACACCCCACACACACACCACACACCCACACACACACACACACACACCCACAACACACCCCCACACACACACCCACACACACCCACACACACACCCCACACACACAACCACCACACACACCACCCACCACACACACACACACGCAACACACGCACACACACACACACACACCACACACACACACACACACACCACAACACACACACACACCCACCACACCACACACACACACACCCACACACACACACACCCACACACCACACAACACCACACACCACACACACAAGCCCCACAACACACACCCACAACACACACCGACCACAACACACACACCACAACACACACACCACAACACACACCCCACAACACACACCCCACAAACACACACCCCACAACACACACCCCACAACACACACCCCACAACACACCCCACAACACACACCGACAACACACACCCCCAACACACACCCCCAAACACCACACCCCACAACACACACCCCACAACACAAGTATCCTGAGACTTACAGAGAAGCCGGCTATGAATTACACCAACTGACCACTGACTGATGGCACCAACAAGCGGCTGGGCTGGAGCACCACCCACTCTGCCGGATGTACACAGTCACTCGACACCGGGTCAGAACAGGCCAACACCGGTCAGAACACTGGCCAGAACACCGGTCAGAACACTGGCCAGAACACCGGTCAGAACACTGGCCAGAACACACTGTCAGACACCGAAACACTGGCCAGAACACCGGTCAGAACACTGGCCAGAACCCGGTCAGAACACTGGCCAGAACACCGTCAGAACACTGGCCAGAACACCGGTCAGAACACTGGCCAGAACACCGGTCAGAACACTGGCCAGAACACCGGTCAGAACACTGGCCAGAACACCGGTCAGAACACTGGCCAGAACACCAGTCAGAACACTGGCCAGAACACCGGTCAGAACACCGGTCACAACACCGGTCAGAACACTGGCCAGAACACCGGCCAGGACACCGGCCAGAATACCGGCCAGAACACCGGCCAGAACACCTGCCAGAACACCGGCAGAACACTGGCCAGAACACCGGCGAGACCACTAGCCAGAACACCGCCAGAACACCGGCCAGAACATCGGCCAGAACACTGGCCAGAATACTGGCCAGAACACCGGCCAGAACACCGGCCAGAACACCGGCCAAAACACTAGCCGGAACACCGGCCAGAACACCGGCCAGAACATCGGCCAGAACACTGGCCAGAACACCGGCTAGAACACCGGCCAGAACACCGGCTAGAACACTAGCCAGAACACCCGGCCAGACCACTAGCTAGAACACCGGCCAGACCACTAGCCAGAACACCGGCCAGAACATCGGCCAGAACACCGGCCAGATCACCGGCTAGAACACCGGCCAGAACACCGGCTAGAACACCGGCCAGAACATCGGCCAGAACACTGGCCAGAACACCGGCTAGAAACACCGGCCAGTACACTAGCCAGAACACCGGCCAGACCACTAGCCAGAACACCGGCCAGACCACTAGCCAGAACACCGGCCAGAACATCGCCAGAACAACCGCCAGAACACCGGCTAGAACACCCAGCCAGTACACTAGCCAGAACACCGGCCAACCACTAGCCAGAACACCGGCCAGACCACTAGCCAAACCCGGCCAGGCCACTAGCCAGAACACCCGGCCAGACCACTAGCCAGAACACCGGCCAGAACACCGCAAGAACACCAGCCAGAACACCGCCAGAACACCGGCCAGACACCGGCCAGAACACCGGCCAGAACACCGGCCAGGACACAGGCCAGTACACTAGCCAGAACACCGCCAGAACACGGCCAGGACACCGCCAGAACACCGGCAGAGACCACTAGCCAGAACACTGGATAGACCACCGGCCAGAACACTAGCCAAGACACCGGCCAGAACACCGGCCAGACCACTAGCCAGAACACTGGCCAGAACACTTGCCCGATCACCGGCCAGAACACTGGCCCGAACACCGCAAGAACACTGGCCAGAACACCGGTCAGAACACTAGCCAGAACACTGGCCAGAACACCGGCCAGAACACCGGCCAGAACACCTGCCGAACACCGGCCAGAACACCTGCCGGAACACCGGCCAGAACACTGGCCCGAACACCGGCCAGAACACTGGCCAGAACACCGGTCAGAACACTAGTCAGAACACCGGGCAGAACACTGGCCCGAACACCGGCCAGGACACCGGCCAGAACACCGGCCAGGACACCGGCCAGAACACCTGCCAGAACACCGGCCAGAACACCGGCCAGGACACCGGCCAGGACACCGGCCAGGACACTGGCCAGGACACCGACCAGGACACCGACCAGAACACCGGCCAGGACACCGGACAGAACACCGGCCAGTACACCGGCCAGAACACCGGCCAGAACACCGGCCAGAACACCCGCCAGGACACCGGCCAGAACACCGGCCAGGACACCGGCTAGAACACCATCCAGGACACTGGCCAGGACACCAGCCAGAACACCGGCCAGGACACCGGCTAGAACACCGGCCAGAACACCGGCCAGGATACCGGCCAGGACACCGGCCAGAACACCGGCCAGGACACCGGCTAGGACACCGGCCAGGACACCGGCCAGGACACCGGCCAGAACACCGGCCAGAACACCCGCCAGAACACCAGCCAGAACACCGGCCAGGACACCGGCCAGAACACCGGCCAGAACACCGGCCAGGACACCGGCCAGAACACCGGCCAGGACACCAGCCAGAACACCGGCCAGGACACCGCCAGGACACCGGCCAGAACACTGGCCAGGACACCGGCCAGGACACCGGACAGAACACCGGCCAGACCACCAGCCAGAACACCGGCCAGAACACCGGCCAGGACACCGGCCAGGACACCCGACAGAACACCGGCCTGAACACCAGCCAGAACACCGGCCAAAACACCGGCCAGACCACCAGCCAGAACACCGCCAGGACACCGGCCAGGGCACCGGACAGAACACCGGCTAGAACACCGGCCAGGACACCGGAAAGGACACCAGCCAGGACACCGGCTATAACACCGGAAAGGACACCGGCCAGGACACCGGCCAGAACACGGAAAGGACACCGGCCAGGACACCGGCTAGAACACCGGAAGACACCGGCCAGGACACCGGCTAGAACACCGGAAAGGACACCGGCCAGGACACCGGCTAGAACACCGGCCAGACACCGGCCAGGACACGGCCAGGACACCGGCCAGAACACCGGAAAGGACACCGGCCAGGACACCGGAAAGGACACCGGCCAGGACACCGGCTAGACACCGGAAAGGACACCGGCCAGAACCCCGGAAAGGACACCGGCCAGGACACCGGCTAGAACACCGGAAAGGACACCGGCCAGGACACCGGCTAGAACACCGAAAGGACACCGGCCAGGACACCGGCTAGAACACCGGAAAGGACACCGGCCAGGACACCGGCCAGAACACCGGAAAGGACACCGGCCAGGACACCGGCCAGAACACCGGAAAGGACACCGGCCAGGACACCGGCCAGAACACCGGAAAGGACACCGGCCAGGACACCGGCTAGAACACCGGAAAGGACACCAGCCAGGACACCGGCCAGGACACCGGAAAGGACACCGGCCAGAACACCGGAAAGGACACCGCCAGGACACCGGCCAGAACCCGGAAAGGACACCGGCCAGGACACCGGCCAGAACACCGGAAAGGACACCGGCCAGGACACCGGCCAGAACACCGGAAAGGACACCGGCCAGGACTCTCTTCCTCTCTCTCGTCTACTGGTTCCTCCTCCTCCTCCCCCCCCCTCTCTCTTCCTCTCTCTCGTCTACTGGTTCCTCCTCCTCCTCCCCCCCCCCTCTCTTTCCTCTCTCTCGTCTACTGGTTCCTCCTCCTCCTCCCCCCCCTCTCTCTTCCTCTCTCTCGTCTACTGGTTCCTCCTCCTCCTCCCCCCCCCCCGCCTATCTCTCTTCCTCTCTCTCGTCTACTGGTTCCTCCTCCTCCTCCCCCCCCCTCTCTCTTCCTCTCTCTCGTCTACTGGTTCCTCCTCCTCCTCCCCCCCCCTCTCTTCTTCTCTCTCTCTCGTCTACTGGTTCCTCCTCCTCCTCCCCCCCCTCTCTCTTCCTCTCTCTCGTCTCCTCCTTCCCCCCCCCCTCCTCCTCCTCCCCCCCCCTCTCCTCTCCTCTCTCTCGTCTACTGGTTCCTCCTCCTCCTCCCCCCTCTTCCTCTCTCTCGTCTACTGGTTCCTCCTCCTCCTCTCTCTCTTCTGGTTCTCCTCTCGTCTACTGGTTCCTCCCTCCTCCCCCCCTCTCTCTTCCTCTCTCTCTCGTCTACTGGTTCCTCCTCCTCCTCCCCCCCCCCCTCTCTCTTCCTCTCTCTCGTCTACTGGTTCCTCCTCCTCCTCTCCCCCCCCCCTCTCTTCCTCTCTCTCTCGTCTACTGGTTCCTCCTCCTCCTCCCCCCCCCCCTCTCTCTTCCTCTCTCTCGTCTACTGGTTCCTCCTCCTCCCCCCCCCTCCCCCCCCCCTCTCTTCCTCTCTCTCGTCTACTGGTTCCTCCTCCTCCTCCCCCCCCCTCTCTCTCTTCCTCTCTCTCGTCTACTGGTTCCTCCTCCTCCTCCCCCCCCCCTCTCTCTTCCTCTCTCTCGTCTACTGGTTCCTCCTCCTCCTCCCCCCCCTCTCTCTTCCTCTCTCTCGTCTACTGGTTCCTCCTCCTCCTCCCCCCCCTCTCTTCCTCTCTCTCGTCTACTGGTTCCTCCTCCTCCTCCCCCCCCCTCTCTCTTCCTCTCTCTCGTCTACTGGTTCCTCCTCCTCCTCCCCCCCCCTCTCTCTTCCTCTCTCTCGTCTACTGGTTCCTCCTCCTCCTCCCCCCCCCCCCTCTCTCTTCCTCTCTCTCGTCTACTGGTTCCTCCTCCTCCTCCTCCCCCCCTCTCTCTTCCTCTCTCTCGTCTACTGGTTCCTCCTCCTCCTCCCCCCCCCTCTCTCTTCCTCTCTCTCGTCTACTGGTTCCTCCTCCTCCTCCCCCCCCCCTCTCTTCCTCTCTCTCGTCTACTGGTTCCTCCTCCTCCTCCCCCCCCTCTCTCTTCCTCTCTCTCGTCTACTGGTTCCTCCTCCTCCTCCCCCCCCTCTCTCTTCCTCTCTCTCGTCTACTGGTTCCTCCTCCTCCTCCCCCCCCTCTCTTCCTCTCTCTCGTCTACTGGTTCCTCCTCCTCCCCCCCCCCCTCTCTCTCTCTCTCGTCTCTCTCGTCTACTGGTTCCTCCTCCTCCTCCCCCCCCCCTCTCTCTTCCTCTCTCTCGTCTACTGGTTCCTCCTCCTCCCCCCCCCCCTCTCTCTTCCTCTCTCTCGTCTACTGGTTTCCTCCTCCTCCCCCCCCCCTCTCTCCTCTTCCTCTCTCTCGTCTACTGGTTCCTCCTCCTCTCCCCCCCCTCTCTCTTCCTCTCTCTCGTCTACTGGTTCCTCCTCCTCCTCCCCCCCTCTCTCTTCCTCTCTCTCGTCTACTGGTTCCTCCTCCTCCCCCCCCCTCTCTCTTCCTCTCTCTCGTCTACTGGTTCCTCCTCTCCTCCTCCCCCCCCTCCTCTCTCTCTCGTCTACTGGTTCCTCCTCCTCCTCCCCCCCCCTCTCTTCCTCTCTCTCGTCTACTGGTTCCTCCTCCTCCTCCCCCCCCCCTCTCTTCCTCTCTCTCGTCTACTGGTTCCTCCTCCTCCTCCCCCCCCTCTCTTCCTCTCTCTCGTCTACTGGTTCCTCCTCCTCCTCCCCCCCCCTCTCTCTCTTCCTCTCTCTCGTCTACTGGTTCCTCCTCTCCTCCTCCCCCCCCCTCTCTCTCCTCTCTCTCGTCTACTGGTTCCTCCTCCTCCTCCCCCCCCTCTCTCTTCCTCTCTCTCGTCTACTGGTTCCTCCTCCTCCTCCCCCCCCCTCTCTCTTCCTCTCTCTCGTCTACTGGTTCCTCCTCCTCCTCCCCCCCCTCTCTCTTCCTCTCTCTCGTCTACTGGTTCCTCCTCCTCCTCCCCCCCTCTCTCTTCCTCTCTCTCGTCTACTGGTTCCTCCTCCTCCTCCCCCCCCCCCCTCTCTTCCTCTCTCTCGTCTACTGGTTCCTCCTCCTCCTCCCCCCCCCCTCTCCTCCTCTCTCTCGTCTACTGGTTCCTCCTCCCCTCCTCCCCCCCCTCTCTTCCTCTCTCTCGTCTACTGGTTCCTCCTCCTCCTCCCCCCCCCTCTCTCTCTTCCTCTCTCTCGTCTACTGGTTCCTCCTCCTCCTCCCCCCCCCTCTCTCTTCCTCTCTCTCGTCTACTGGTTCCTCCTCCTCCTCCCCCCCCCCTCTCTCTTCCTCTCTCTCGTCTACTGGTTCCTCCTCCTCCTCCCCCCCCCCCTCTCTCTCTTCCTCTCTCTCGTCTACTGGTTCCTCCTCCTCCTCCCCCCCCCCTCTCTCTCTCTCCTCTCTCTCGTCTACTGGTTCCTCCTCCTCCTCCCCCCCCTCTTTCCTCTCTCTCCTCTACTGGTTCCTCCTCCTCCCCCCCCCACTCTCTTCCTCTCTCCGTCTACTGTTTCCTCCTCCTCCTCCCCCCCCCTCTCTTCCTCTCTCTCGTCTACTGGTTCCTCCTCCTCCTCCTCCCCCCCTCTCTCTCCTCTCTCTCGTCTACTGGTTCCTCCTCCTCCTCCCCCCCCCTCTCTCTTCCTCTCTCTCGTCTACTGGTTCCTCCTCCTCCTCCCCCCCCTCCTCTTCCTCTCTCTCGTCTACTGGTTCCTCCTCCTCCTCCCCCCCCTCTCTCTTCCTCTCTCTCGTCTACTGGTTCCTCCTCCTCCTCCCCCCCCCCTCTCTCTCCTCTCTCTCGTCTACTGGTTCCTCCTCCTCCTCCCCCCCCCCCCCTCTCTCTTCCTCTCTCTCGTCTACTGGTTCCTCCTCCTCCTCCCCCCCCCTCTCTCTTCCTCTCTCTCGTCTACTGGTTCCTCCTCCTCCTCCCCCCCCCCCTCTCTCTTCCTCTCTCTCGTCTACTGGTTCCTCCTCCTCCTCCCCCCCCTCTCCTCCTCTCTCTCTACTCCCCTCCTCTCGTCTACTGGTTCCTCCTCCTCCTCCCCCCCCCTCTCTCTTCTTCTCTCTCTCGTCTACTGGTTCCTCCTCCTCCTCCCCCCCCCCTCTCTCTTCCTCTCTCTCGTCTACTGGTTCCTCCTCCTCCTCCCCCCCCCTCTCTCTTCTCTCTCTCTCTCTCGTCTACTGGTTCCTCCTCCCTCCTCCCCCCCCCTCTCTTCCTCTCTCTCGTCTACTGGTTCCTCCTCCTCCTCCCCCCCCCCCTCTCTCTTCCTCTCTCTCGTCTACTGGTTCCTCCTCCTCCTCCCCCCCTCTCCTCTCTCTCCTCCTCTCTCTCGTCTACTGGTTCCTCCTCCTCCTCCCCCCCCCCTCCCCCCCCCCTCTCTCTTCCTCTCTCTCGTCTACTGGTTCCTCCTCCTCCTTCCCCCCCTCTCTCTTCCTCTCTCTCGTCTACTGGTTCCTCCTCCTCCTCCCCCCCCTCTCTCTTCCTCTCTCTCGTCTACTGGTTCCTCCTCCTCCTCCCCCCCCCCTCTCTCTTCCTCTCTCTCGTCTACTGGTTCCTCCTCCTCCTCCTCCCCCCCCTCTCTTCCTCCTCTCTCTCGTCTACTGGTTCCTCCTCCTCCTTCCCCCCCCTCTCTCTTCCTCTCTCTCGTCTACTGGTTCCTCCTCCTCCTCCCCCCCCCTCTCTCTTCTCTCTCTCTCTACTCGTCCTACTGGTTCCTCTCTTCCTCTCTCCCTACTGGTTCCTCCTCTCCTCCTCCCCCCCTCTCTCTTCCTCTCTCTCGTCTACTGGTTCCTCCTCCTCCTCCCCTCCCCCCCTCTCTCTTCCTCTCTCTCGTCTACTGGTTCCTCCTCCTCCTCCCCCCCCTCCCTCTCTCTTCCTCTCCTCTCTCTCTCTCTCTCTACTGGTTCCTCCTCCTCCTCCCCCCCCTCTCTCTTCCTCTCTCTCGTCTACTGGTTCCTCCTCCTCCTCCCCCCCCTCTCTCTCTTCTTCCTCTCTCTCGTCTACTGGTTCCTCCTCCTCCTCCCCCCCCTCCTCCTCCTCTCTCTCGTCTACTGGTTCCTCCTCCTCCTCCCCCCCCTCTCTTCCTCTCTCTCGTCTACTGGTTCCTCCTCCTCCTCCCCCCCCCTCTCTCTTCCTCTCTCTCGTCTACTGGTTCCTCCTCCTCCTCCCCCCCTCTCTCTTCCTGGTTCCTCTCCTCTCGTCTACTGGTTCCTCCTCCTCTACTGGTTCCCCCCTCCTCCTCTCTCTCTCCTCTCTCTCGTCTACTGGTTCCTCCTCCTCCTCCCCCCTCCCCCCCCTCTCTCTTCCTCTCTCTCGTCTACTGGTTCCTCCTCCTCCTCCCCCCCCCCTCTCTCTTCCTCTCTCTCGTCTACTGGTTCCTCCTCCTCCTCCCCCCCCCCTCTCTCTTCCTCTCTCTCGTCTACTGGTTCCTCCTCCTCCTCCCCCCCCTCTCTTCCTCTCTCTCGTCTACTGGTTCCTCCCCCTCCTCCTCCCCCCCTCTCTCTTCCTCTCTCTCGTCTACTGGTTCCTCCTCCTCCCCCCCCCCTCTCTCTTCCTCTCTCTCGTCTACTGGTTCCTCCTCCTCCTCCTCCTCACCTCTCTTCCTTCCCTCTCTCGTCTACTGGTTCCTCCTCCTCCTCCCCCCCCCCCTCTTATTCCTCTCCTCTACACATCTTCATTCCCTTCCCTCTACAAGTTTATCTTCATTTATTCTTCTTTTCATCATCTGCATCTTCTCCGTCACTTTCTTTTTTGCTATTGTGCTTTCCTCCTTGTATTGGGGAGAAGGGGGGTGGGGCTGGGGGGCTGGGGGGGGGAAGCTAATAAAGAGGCACATGTGAAGGACATGTCTGGAAATGGTGCAGTACAAATACAGGTACGTGAGTACAATGGTCAGTACAGTAAGAGTACATGAGTACTTGTACGTGCGTACATGAATCTCATGTACAAGTACATGGGATTATGTGGAATCCCAGTGGTGTAGGGGTGTGTGTTTGGGAGTACCAGGTGTGTGATGCAGTGGTGTGGGGCATCTCATCTTGGGCCACCAGCTGTGGGAGTGGGGCGTCTCATCTTGGGCCACCAGCTGTGCGAGTGGGGCATCTCATCTTGGGCCACCAGCTGTGGGAGTGGGGCGTCTCATCTTGGGCCACCAGCTGTGGGAGTGGGGCGTCTCATCTTGGGCCACCAGCTGTGGGAGTGTGGCGTCTCATCTTGGGCCACCAGCTGTGGGAGTGGGGCGTCTCATCTATCTTGGGCTATCAGCTGAGGGAAGTGGGGCATCTCATCTTGGGCCACCAGCTGTGGGAGTGGGGCATCTCATCTTGGGCCACCAGCTGTGGGAGTGGGGCGTCTCATCTTGGGCCACCAGCTATGGGAGTGGGGCGTCTCATCTTGGGCCACCAGCTGTGGGAGTGGGGCGTCTCATCTTGGGCCACCAGCTGTGGGAGTGGGGGTTCTCATCTTGGGCCACCAGCTGGGGAGTGGGGCGTCTCATCTTGGGCCACCAGCTGTGGGAGTGGGGCGTCTCATCTTCGGCCACCAGCTATGGGAGCGGGGCGTATCATCTTCGGCCACCAGCTATGGGAGCGGATCGTATCATCTTGGGCCACCAGCTGTGGGAGCGGATCGTCTCATCTTGGGCCACCAGCTGTGGGAGTGGGGCGTCTCATCTTGAGCCACCAGCTGTGGGAGTGGGGCGTCTCTCTCTTGAGCCACCAGCTGTGGGAGCAGGGCGTCTCATCTTGGGCCACCCAGCTGTGGGAGCAGGGCGTCTCATCTTGGGCCACCAGCTATGGGAGTGGGGCGTCTCATCTTGGGCCACCAGCTATGGAAGTGGGGCGTCTCATCTTGGCCACCAGCTGTGGAAGTGGGGCGTCCTCATCTTGGGCCACCAGCTGTGGAAGTGGGGCGTCTCATCTTGGACCACCAGCTGTGGGAGTGGGGCGTCTCATCTAGGACCACCAGCTGTGGGAGTGGGGCGTCTCATCTAGGACCACCAACTGTGGAGTGGGGCGTCTCATCTTGGACCACCAACTGTGGGGTGGGGCGTCTCATCTTGGGCCACCAGCTTATGGAGCGAGGCGTCCTCATCTTGAGCCACCAGCTGTGGGAGTGGGGCGTCTTGGGCCAACATGGGGGGAGTGGGGGTCATCTGGGACTTGGGCACCAGCTGTGGGAGTGGGGCGTCTCATCTTGGACCACCAGCTGTGGGATGGGGCTCTCAGGCGAGGGAGCGAGCGTCTCATCTTTGGCCACCAGCTATGGGAGCGAGGCGTCTTATCTTGAGCCACCAGCTGTGGAGTGGGCGTCTCATCTTGGACCACAGCTGTGGGAGTGGGGCTCTCATCTTGGGCCACCAGCTGTGGGAGTGGGTCATCTCATCTTGGACCACTAGCTGTGGGAGTGGGGGGCGTCTCATCTTGGGTCCCCAGCTGTGGGAGTGGGGCATCTCATCTTGGGCCACTAGCTGTGGGAGTGGGGCATCTCATCTTGGGTCACCAGCTGTAGGATTGGGGCGCGTCTCATCTTGGGCCACTAGATGTGGGAGTGGGGCATATCATCTTGGGCCACCAGCTGTAGGATTGGGGCGTCTCATCTTGGGCCACTAGATGTGGGAGTGGGGCGTATCATCTTGGGTCACCAGCTGTGGTATTGGGGCGTCTAATCTTGGGCCACCAGCTGTGGGAGTGGGGCGTCTCATCTTGGTCACCAGCTGTGGTATTGGGGCTCTAATCTTGGCCACCAGCTGTGGTGTGGGGCGTCTCATCTTTTGCCACAGGCTGTGGGAGTGGGGCGTCTCATCTTTTGCCACCAGCTGTGGGAGTGGGGCGTCTCATCTTGGGCCACCAGCTGTAGGATTGGGGCGCCTCATCTTGGGCCACCAGCTGTAGGATTGGGGGCGCCCTCATCTTGGGCCACCAGCTATGGGATTGAGGCGCCCCATCTTGAGCCACCAGCTATGTGGGAGCGAGGCGTCTCATCTTGAGCCACCAGCTGTGGGAGTGGGGCGTCTTATATTGGCCACCAGCTGTGGGAGTGGCGTCTTATATTGGGCCCACCAGCTGTGGGAGTGGGGCGTCTCATCTTGGGCCACCAGCTGTGGGAGTGGGGCGTCTTATCTTGGGCCACCAGCTGTGGGAGTGGGGCGTATCATCTTGGGCCACCAACTGTGGGAGTGGGGCGTCTCATCTTGGGCCACCAGCTATGGGAGCGAGGCGTCTCATCTTGAGCCACCAGCTGTGGGAGTGGGGCGTCTTATCTTGGGCCACCAGCTGTGGGAGTGGGGCGTCTCATCTTGGACCACCAGCTGTGGGAGTGGGGCGTCTCATCTTGGACCACCAGCTGTGGGAGTGGGGCGTCTCATCTTGGGCCACCAGCTGTGGGAGCTGGGCGTCTCATCACACAACACACCCCCACAACACACTCCCACAACACACCCCCACAACACACTCCCACAACACACTCCCACAACACACTCCCACAACACACTCTCACAACACACTCTCACAACACACCCCCACAACACACTCCCACAACACACTCCCACAACACACCCCCACAACACACTCCCACAACACACCCCCACAACACACTCCCACAACACACTCCTACAACACACTCCCACAACACACTCCCACAAAACACTCCCACAACACACTCCCACAACACACTCCCACAACACCCACACCCACAACACACCCCCACAACACACCACCCCACAAACACACCCCCACAACACACTCCCACAAACACTCCCAGAACACACCCCCACAACACACTCCCACAACACCACCCCACAACACACTCCCACAACACACTCCCACACACACTCCTACAACACACTCCAACAACACACTCCCACAAAACACTCCCACAACACACTCCCACAACACACCCCAACCAAACTCCCACAACACACAACCAACAACACACTCCCACAACACACTCCGACAACACACTCCCACAACACACCCCAACAACACACTCCCACAACACACTCCCACAACACAACTCCCAGAAACACCCCCCCACAACACACTCCCACAACACACACCCCACAACCACACTCCCACAACACACTCCCACAACACACTCCCACAACACACCCCCACACACACACTCCCACAACACCTCTCACAACACACCCCCACACCACACTCCCACAACAACACCCCACAACACACCCCCACAACACACTCCCACAACACACTCCCAACAACACACTCCCACAA
The DNA here is from genome assembly GCF_020424385.1 of Procambarus clarkii. Lineage (NCBI taxonomy): Eukaryota > Metazoa > Arthropoda > Malacostraca > Decapoda > Cambaridae > Procambarus > Procambarus clarkii. The sequence continues at coordinate 25,774,539 of NC_059586.1, read as the reverse complement.
CACACTCTCACAACACACCCCCCAACACACTCCCAACAACACACTCCCACAACACACACCCAACAACACACTCCCACAACACACACTCCACAACACACCCCCACAACACACTCCCACAAAAACACACTCCCACAACACACTCCCACAAAAACACACTCCCACAAAAACACACTCCCACAAAAACACACTCCCACAAAACACACTCCCCACAACACACCCCCACAACACACTCCCACACCACACTCCCACAACACCCACACCCACAACACACTCCCCACAACACACTCCCACAACACACTCCCACAACAGACTCTCACAACACACCCCCACAACACACCTCCCACAACACACTCCCCACAACACTCCTCCCACAACACACACCCCACAACACACTCCCACAACACACTCCCACAACACACTCCCACAAAACACTCCCACAACACACTCCCAACAACACCACCACCCACAACACACCCCCACAACACACTCCCACAAAACACTCCACCACAACACACTCCCACAACACACCCCCACAACACACTCCCACAACACCCCCACCACAACACACTCCCTACAACACACCCCCACAACACACTCCCACAACACACCCCTACAACACACTCCCACAACACACCCCCCACAACACACTCCCACAACACACTCCCACAAAAACACACTCCCACAAAAACACACTCCCTCAAAACACACTCCCACAACACACTCCCACAACACACTCCCACAACACACCCCCACAACACACTCCCACAACACACCCCCACAACACACTCCCACAACACACTCCCCACAACACACTCCCACACAACACACCCCCACAACACACTCCCACAACACACTCCACCACAACACACTCCCACAACACACTCCCCACAACACACTCCCACACACACCCCCACAACAACACTCCCACAACACACACCTCCACAACACACTCCCACACTACACACTCCACAACACACTCCCACAACTACACCCCAACAACACACTCCCACACCACACCCAACAACACACTCCCACAACTCACTCCCACACCACACCCCCACAACACACCCTCCCACCACACTCCCACAACACACCCCAACAACACACACTCCCACAACACACCCCAACAACACACTCCCACAACACACTCCCACAACACACCCCAACAACACACTCCCACAACACACCCCAACAACACACTCCCACAACACACACCCCACAACACACACCCCACAACACACTCCCACAACACACTCCCACAACACACTCCCAGAACACCCCCAACACACACTCCACAACACACCCCAACAACACACTCCCACAACACACTCCCACAACACACCCCCACAACACACTCCCACACACACTTCCCACAACACACCCCAACACACACTCCCACAACACACTCCAACAACACACTCCCACAACACAACTCCCACAACACACTCCCACAACACACCCCAATAACACACTCCCCCATCACACCCCCCCACAACACACTCCCAAAACACACTCCCACCACACACCCCCAACAACACCAACACTCCCCAAAACACACTCCCACAAACACACCCCAACAACACACTCCCACATCACACCCCCAACAACACACCCCAACAACACACTCCCACAACACCCCCTCCAACAACACACTCCCCACAACACCCTCCAACAACACACCCAAACACACTCCCACAACCCACACAACACAACACCCCACAATAACACCTCCCACATCACACTCCCACAACAACACTCCCAACCACACACTCCCACAACACCCCCAACAACACACTCCCACACCCACTCCCACAACACACTCCACAACAACACACCCTCACAACACACCCCCCAACAACACACCCCAAACAACACACTCTCACAACACACCCTCACCACACACTCCCAACAACACCCACCCACAACACACCCCCACAACACACGCCCAACACACACCCCCACAACACACCCCAACAACACCTCCCAAAACACACCCCCACAACACACCTCCCACAACACACTCCCAACAACACACCCAACCACACTCCCACAACACACCCCCTCACAACACACTCCCACAACAACACCCCCCAAACAACACACTCTCCACCACCACTCCCACAACACACTCCCACAACACCCACACCAACAACACACCCCCACAACACACACCCCACAACACACTCCCACACAACCCCACAACACTCCACACACACCCCCCACACCTCCCACACACACCTCCAACAACACACCTCCCACAACACACCCCAACAACACACTCCCACAACACCCAAACCCAACACACAAACTCCCACACACCACCACACACCAACACACACCCCAAACACAACACAACACCACCCCAAACACACACAAACCCACCCACAACACACTCCCACAACACACTCCCCACAACACACAACACCCCCCACAACAACAACACACTCCAACACACACACAAACACTCACAACAAACACACTCCCACACCACAACCCCCCAACAACACACACCACAACACCACCCCAACACAAACCCAACAAAACACCACACACTCCACAACACACACCACAAACACACCAACACACACCCCCAGAAAACACCAAATAACACAACACACTCCCACAACACCCAACACCACAACACACTCAACAACACAACCAACAACACACTCCCACAACACACCCCACACAAACACACCCCCCCAAACACTCCCACAACACACACCCCACACCAACCCAAACTCCCACAACACACCCCAACACCACACTCCCAGAAAACACCCCAACAACACACCCCACAACACACCCAACAACCACTCCCACCACACCCACAACACCCCCAACAACACACTCCCACAACACACTCCCACAACACACCCCAACAACCACTCCACACACACCCCAACAAAACACTCCCACAACACACTCCCACACACACTCCACACACACCCCAACAACACACTCCCCACAACACACCCCAACAACACACTCCCACAAACAACTCCCACAACACACCCACCAACACACTCCCACACACACACTCCCCAACACACCCCAACAACACACTCCCAATCACACTCCCACAACCCACTCCCACAACACACACTCCACAACACACCCCACACCACACTCCCCCAACACACTCCCCACAACACACTCCCACACACACTCCCCCAACAACACTCCCACAACACACCCCAACAACACACTCCCCCATCACCCCCACAACACACTCCCAAAACACACTCCCACAACACACCCCAACAACACACTCCCACAACACACTCCCACAACACACCCCAACAACACACTCCCACAACACACCCCAACAACACACCCCAACAACACACACTCCCACAACACACCCTCACAACACACCCCCACAACACACCCCAACACACACACTCCCACAACACACCCCAACAACACACCCCCACAACACACCCCACCACAACCCTCCCACAACACACCCCAACAACACACTCCCACAACACACCCCAACAACACACCCCAACACACACACCCCAACACACACCCTCACAACACACCCCAACAACACACCCACAACACACACTCTCACAACACACCTCTCACAACACACTCCCACACACACTCCCACAACACACTCCCACAACACACTCCCACACCACCCTCACAACACACCCCCCCAACACACTCCCACAACACACCCCCAACAACACACTCTCACAACACACTCCCACAACACACTCTCACAACACACCCTCACAACACACCCCAACAACACACCCCCACAACACACTCCCACAACACACCCCAACAACACACCCCACAACACACCCCCACAACACACTCCCACAACACACTCCCACAACACACCCCAAAACATACTCCCACACACACCCCAACAACACACTCCCCACACACTCCCCAACACACACCCCCACAACACACCCCAACAACACACTCCCACAAACACACTCCACCACACACCTCTCACAACACACTCCAACAACACACTCCCACAACACACTCCCAACAACACACCCCAACAACACACCCTCACAACACACTCCCCACAACACACAACCCACAACACACTCCCCACAACACACCCCAACAACAAACACTCCCACACACACACCCCAACAACACACTCCCCACAACACACTCCCACAACACACCCCCACAACCAAACCCCAACAACACACTCCCACAACACACACCCCACAACCCACTCCCCACAACACACTCCCCACAACACACTCCCACAACACACCCCAACAACACACTCCCACAACACACCCTCACAACACACTCCCACAACACACCAACCACAACACACTCCCACAACACCCTCCCCACAACACACTCCCAACAACACACTCCCAAAACACACTCCCAACAACACACACTCCCACAACACACTCCCACCACACCCTCCAACAACACACTCCCACAACACACAACCCACAACACACTCCCACAACACACTCCCACAACACACTCCCACAACACACTCCCACAACACACCCCCACAACACACTCCCACAACACACCCCCACAACACACTCCCACAACACACCCCAACAACACACTCCCACAACACACTCCGACAACACACCCCAACACCCCACAACACACTCCCAAAACACACCCCAACAACACACCCCCACAACACACCCCACAACACACATCCCACAACACACCCCCACAACACACCCCCACAACACACCCCCACAACACACTCCCACAACCACACTCCCACAACACACCCCCACAACACACTACCCACAACACACTCCCACAACACACCCCCACAACACACTCCCACAACACACCCCCACAACACACTCCCACAACACACTCCCACAACACACCCCCACAACACACCCCCACAACACACCCCCACAACACACCCCCACAACACACTCCCACAACACACTCCCACAACACACCCCCACAACACACTCCCACAACACACCCCCACAACACACCCCCACAACACACTCCCACAACACACTCCCACAACACACAACTCCACAACACACTCCCACAACCACACTCCCCACAACACACTCCCCACAACACACTCCCCAACAACACACTCCCACAACACACCCCCAACAACACACCCCCACAACACACCCCAACAACACACCCCCACAACACACTCCCACAACACACACTCCACAACACACTCCCACAACACACCCCCCACAACACACTCCCACAACACACTCCCTACAACACACCCCCCACAACACACTCCCCACAACACCCCAACCAAACACCTCCCACAACACACCCCCACACAACACCCCACAACACACCCCCACAACACCCCCAACAACACACTCCCACACACCCCAACAACACCACTCCCAAAACACACCCCAACAACACACCCCACAACACACTCCCAAAACACACTCCCAACAACACACTCCCACAACACACCCCCACAACACACCCCCCCAACACCCTCCCACAACACACCCCCAACACACACTCCCACAACACACCCCAACAACACAACCCCACAAACACACCCCCACAACACACCCCCACAACACACCCCCAACAACACACTTCCACAACACACACTCCCACAACACACTCCCACAACACACCCCCAAAACACACCCCAACAACACACTCCAACAACACTCTCCCACAACATCCCCCCACAACACCCTCCCACAACACACCCCAAACAACACACTCCCACAACACCCTCCCACAACAACACCCCCACAACACACCCCCACAACACACCCCCACAACACACTCCCACAACACACTTCCACAACCCACTCCCACAACACACTCCCACAACACACCCCCATAACACACCCCCACAACACACCCCCCTCAACACACTCCCACAACATCCCCTCCACAACACCCCCCCAAACTCACCCCAACACACACCCCCACAACACACCCCCACAACACACTCCCACAACACCCCCCACAACACACCCCACAACACCCCCCACAACACACCCCACTACACACCCCCACAACACACCCCCATAACACACCCCCACAACACCCCCCACAACACACCCCCACAACACACTCCCCACACACTCCCCAACCCCCCACAACACCCTCCTACAACACCTCCCACCACACACACCCCCAGACACCTCCCACAACACACCCCAACAACACACTCCCACAACACACTCCCACAACACTCCCACAACACACCCCCACAACACACTCCCACAACACACCCCCCGAACACACTCACACAACACACCCCAACAACACACTCCCACAACACACCCCCCCACACCTCCTACAACACACTCCCACAACACACCCCCACAACCACACCCACCCACACCCCCACAACACACCCCCACACACACCCCCACAGCACACCCCACAACACACCCCCACAACACAAGTATCCTGAGACTTACAGAGAAGCCGGCTATGAATTACACCAACTGACCACTGACTGATGGCACCAACAAGCGGCTGGGCTGGAGCACCACCCACTCTGCCGGATGTACACCGGTCAGAACACTGGCCAGAACACCGGTCAGAACACTGGCCAGAACACCGGTCAGAACACTGGCCAGAACACCGGTCAGAACACTGGCCAGAACACAGGTCAGAACACTGGCCAGAACACCGGTCAGAACACTGGCCAGAACACCGGTCAGAACACTGGCCAGAACACCGTTCAGAACACTGGCCAGAACACCGGTCAGAACACTGGCCAGAACACCGGTCAGAACACTGGCCAGAACACCGGTCAGAACACTGGCCAGAACACCGGTCAGAACACTGGCCAGAACACCAGTCAGAACACTGGCCAGAACACCGGTCAGAACACCGGCCACAACACCGGACAGAACACAGGCCAGAACACCGGCCAGGACACCGGCCAGAAAACCGGCCAGAACACCGGCCAGAACACCTGCCAGAACACCGGGCAGAACACTGGCCAGAACACCGGCGAGACCACTAGCCAGAACACCGGCCAGAACACCGGCCAGAACATCGGCCAGAACACTGGCCAGAATACTGGCCAGAACACCGGCCAGAACACCGGCCAGAACACCGGCCAAAACACTAGCCGGAACCCCGGCCAGAACACCGGCCAGAACATCGGCCAGAACACTGGCCAGAACACCGGCTAGAACACCGGCCAGAACACCGGCTAGAACACTAGCCAGAACACCCGGCCAGACCACTAGCTAGAACACCGGCCAGACCCACTAGCCAGAACACCGGCCAGAACATCGGCCAGAACACCGGCCAGATCACCGGCTAGAACACCGGCCAGAACACCGGCTAGAACACCGGCCAGAACATCGGCCAGAACACTGGCCAGAACACCGGCTAGAACACCGGCCAGTACACTAGCCAGAACACCGGCCAGACCACTAGCCAGAACACCGGCCAGACCACTAGCCAGAACACCGGCCAGAACATCGGCCAGAACACCGGCCAGAACACCGGCTAGAACACCAGCCAGTACACTAGCCAGAACACCGGCCAAACCACTAGCCAGAACACCGGCCAGACCACTAGCCAGAACACCGGCCAGGCCACTAGCCAGAACACCGGCCAGACCACTAGCCAGAACACCGGCCAGAACACCGGCAAGAACACCAGCCAGAACACCGGCCAGAACACCGGCCAGGACACCGGCCAGAACACCGGCCAGAACACCGGCCAGGACACAGGCCAGTACACTAGCCAGAACACCGGCCAGAACACGGCCAGGACACCGGCCAGAACACCGGCCGAGACCACTAGCCAGAACACTGGATAGACCACCGGCCAGAACACTAGCCAGACACCGGCCAGAACACCGGCCAGACCACTAGCCAGAACACTGGCCAGAACACTTGCCCGATCACCGGCCAGAACACTGGCCCGAACACCGGCAAGAACACTGGCCAGAACACCGGGTCAGAACACTAGCCAGAACACTGGCCAGAACACCGGCCAGAACACCGGCCAGAACACCTGCCAGAACACCGGCCAGAACACCTGCCGGAACACCGGCCAGAACACTGGCCCGAACACCGGCCAGAACACTGGCCAGAACACCGGTCAGAACACTAGTCAGAACACCGGGCAGAACACTGGCCCGAACACCGGCCAGGACACCGGCCAGAACACCGGCCAGGACACCGGCCAGAACACCTGCCAGAACACCGGCCAGAACACCGGCCAGGACCCCGGCCAGGACACCGGCCAGGACACTGGCCAGGACACCGACCAGGACACCGACCAGACACGAGAACCGGCCAGGACACCGGACAGAACACCGGCCATACACCGGCCAGAACACCGGCCAGAACACCGGCCAGAACACCCGCCAGGACACCGGCCAGAACACCGGCCAGGACACCGGCTAGAACACCATCCAGGACACTGGCCAGGACACCAGCCAGAACACCGGCCAGGACACCGGCTAGAACACCGGCCAGAACACCGGCCAGGATAAAACACGGCCAGGACACCGGCCAAACACACGCGCCAGGACAAAACCGGCTAGGACACCGGCCAGGACACCGGCCAGGACACCGGCCAGAACACCGGCCAGAACACCAGCCAGAACACCAGCCAAACACCGGCCAGAACACCGGCCAGAACACCGGCCAGAACACCGGCCAGGACACCGGCCAGAACACCGGCCAGGACACCAGCCAGAACACACGGCCAGGACACCGGCCAGGACACCGGCCAGAACACTGGCCAGGACAACCGGGCCAGGACACCGGACAGAACACCGGCCAGACCACCAGCCAGAACACCGCCCAGAACACCGGCACAGACACAACCGGCCAGGACACCGTTGCAGTAGACACCGGCCTGAACACCAGCGGAACCAGAACACCGGCCAAAACACCGGCCAGAACCACCAGCCAGAACACCGGCCAGGACACCGGCCAGGGCACCCGGACAGAACACCGGCGTAGAACACCGGCCAGGACACCGGAAAGGACACCAGCCAGGACACCGGCTATAACACCGGAAAGGACACCGGCCAGGACACCGACCAGAACACCGGAAAGGACACCGGCCAGGACACCGGCTAGAACACCGGAAAGGACACCGGCCAGGACACCGGCTAGAACACCGGGCCAGGACACCGGCCAGGACACCGGCTAGAACACCGGCCAGGACACCGGCCAGGACACCGGCCAGGACACCGGCCAGAACACCGGAAAGGACACCGGCCAGGACACCGGGAAAGGACACCGGCCAGGACACCGGCTAGAACACCGGAAAGGACACCGGCCAGAACACCGGAAAGGACACCGGCCAGGACACCGGCTAGAACACCGGAAAGGACACCGGCCAGGAACACCGGCTAGAACACCGGAAGGACACCGGCCAGGACACCGGCTAGAACACCGGAAAGGACACCGGCCAGGACACCGGCCCAGAACACCGGCCAAGGACACCGGCCAGGACACCGGCCAGAACACCGGAAAGGACACCGCCAGGACACCGGCCAGGACACACCGGAAAGGACACCGGCCAGGACACCGTGCCAGACACAACACGGAAAGGACACCAGCCGAGGACACCGGCCAGGACAAACCGGCCAGGACACCCAGGCCAGAACACCGGAAAGGACACCGGGGGGCCAGGACCACCGGCCAGAACACCGGAAAGGACACCGGCCCAGGACACCGGCCAGAACACCGGAAAGGACAACCGGCCAGGACACCGGCCAGAACACCGGAAAGGACACCGGCCAGGACAACCGGCTAGAACACCGGAAAGGACACCGGCCAGGACACCGCCAGAACACCGGAAAGGACACCAGCCAGGACACCGGCCAGGACACCGGCCAGGACCAGGACACCGGCCAGGACACCGGCCAGGACACCGGCCAGGACACCGGCTAGAACACCGGCCAGGACACCGGCCAGGACACCGGCTAGAACACCGGCCGGAACCAGGGCCAGAACACCTGCCAGAACACCAGCCAGAACACAGGCCACAAAACCGGCCAGAACACCGGCCAGAACACCGGCTAGGACACTGCGGTAGTCGCTGAAGTCAAGAGGTGTGCGAGAGAACTCACCAACCAGGGACAGGGTGATCAACTTCCTGTGGTCCCATGGTGGAGTGTTTGGTGGTGCAGGTGGTAATGTGTTGGCTCCTGAGGGCACTGAAGGAGACCAATGTTCTCTCTCTCTCTCTCACTCTCTCTCTCTCTGTCTCTCTGTCTCTCTGTCTCTCTGTCTCTCTGTCTCTCTGTCTGTCTCTGTCTGTCTCTGTCTGTCTCTGTCTGTCTCTGTCTCTCTGTCTCTCTGTCTCTCTGTCTCTGTATCTCTCTGTCTCTCTCTCTGGGGCGTCTCATCTTGGGCCATCAGCTGTGGGAGTGGGGCGTCTCATCTTGGGCCACCAGCTGTGGGAGTGGGGCGTCTCATCTTGGGCCACAGCTGTGGGAGTGGGGCGTCTCATCTTGGGCCACCAGCTGTGGGGAGTGGGGCGTCTCATCTTGGGCCACCAGCTGTGGGAGTGGGGCGTCTCATCTTGGGCCACCAGCTGTGGGAGTGGGGCGTTCATCTTGGGCCACCAGCTGTGGGAGTGGGGCGTCTCATCTTGGGCCACCAGCTGTGGGAGTGGGGCGTCTCATCTTGGGCCACCAGCTGTGGGAGCGGGGCGTCCTCATCTTGGGCCACCAGCTGTGGGAGCGGGGCGTCTCATCTTGGGCCACCAGCTGTGGGAGTGGGGCGTCTCATCTTGGGCCACCAGCTGTGGGAGTGGGGCGTCTCATCTTGGGCCACAGCTGTGGGAGTGGGGCGTCTCATCTTGGGCCACCAGCTGTGGGAGCGGGGCGTCTCATCTTGGGCCACCAGCTGTGGGAGTGGGGCGTCTCATCTTGGGCCACCAGCTGTGGGAGTGGGGCGTCTCATCTCTTGGGCCACCAGCTGTGGAGAGTGGGGCGTCTCATCTTGGGCCACCAGCTGTGGGAGCGGGGCGTCTCATCTTGGGCCACCAGCTGTGGGAGTGGGGCGTCTCATCTTGGGCCACCAGCTGTGGGAGTGGGGCGTCTCATCTTGGGCCACCAGCTGTGGGAGCGGGGCGTCTCATCTTGGGCCACCAGCTGTGGGAGTGGGGCGTCTCATCTTGGGCCACCAGCTGTGGGAGCGGGGCGTCTCATCTTGGCGCACCAGCTGTGGGAGTGGGGCGTCTTATCTTGGGCCACCAGCTGTGGGAGCGGGGGTCTCATCTTGGACCACCAGCTGTGGGAGTGGGGCGTCTCATCTTGGGCCACCAGCTAGTGGGAGCGGGGCGTCTCATCTTGGGCCACCAGCTGTGGGAGTGGGGCGTTCATCTTGGGCCACCAGCTGTGGGAGTGGGCGTCTCATCTTGGGCCACCAGCTGTGGGAGAGTGGGGCGTCTCATCTTGGGCCACCAGCTGTGGGAGTGGGGCGTCTCATCTTGGGCCACCAGCTGTGGGAGTGGGGCGTCTCATCTTGGGCCACCAGCTGTGGGAGTGGGGCGTCTCATCTTGGGCCACCAGCTGTGGGAGTGGGGCATCTCATCTTGGACCACCAACTGTGGGAGCGGGGCGTCTCATCTTGGGCCACCAGCTGTGGGAGTGGGGCGTCTCATCTTGGGCCACCAGCTGTGGGAGTGGGGCTCTGTCTCATCTTGGGCCACCAGCTGTGGGAGTGGGGCGTCTCATCTTGGGCCACCAGCTGTGGGAGTGGGGCGTCTCATCTTGGGCCACCAGCTGTGGGAGTGGGGCGTCTCATCTTGGGCCACCAGCTGTGGGAGTGGGGCGTCTCATCTTGGGCCACAGCTGTGGGAGTGGGGCGTCTCATCTTGGGCCACCAGCTGTGGGAGTGGGGCGTCTCATCTTGGGCCACCAGCTGTGGGAGTGGGGCGTCTCATCTTGGGCCACCAGCTGTGGGAGTGGGGCGTCTCATCTTGGTCCACCAGCTATGGGAGCGGGGCGTCTCATCTTGGGCCACCAGCTGTGGGAGTGGGGCGTCTCATCTTGGGCCACCAGCTGTGGGAGTGGGGCGTCTCATCTTGGGCCACCAGCTGTGGGGAGTGGGGCGTCTCATCTTGGGCCACCAGCTGTGGGAGCGGGGCGTCTCATCTTGGGCCACCAGCTGTGGGAGCGGGGCGTCTCATCTTGGGCCACCAGCTGTGGGAGTGGGGCGTCTCATCTTGGGCCACCAGCTGTGGGAGCGGGGCGTCTCATCTTGGGCCACCAGCTGTGGGAGTGGGGCGTCTCATCTTGGGCCACCATCTGTGGGAGCGGGGCGTCTCCATCTTGGGCACCAGCTGTGGGAGCGGGGCGTCTCATCTTGGACCACCAGCTGTGGGAGCGGGGGCGTCTCATCTTTGGGCCACCAGCTGTGGGAGCTGGGCGTCTCATCACACAACACACCCCCACAACACACTCCCACAACACACCCCCACAACACACTCCCACAACACACTCCCACAACACACACACCCCACAACACACTCCCACAACACACACACACTCCCACAACACACTCCCACAACACACCCCCCAACACAACACACTCCCACAACACACTCCCACAACACACTCCCACAACACACTCCACAACACCCACAACACACTCCCACAACACACTCCCACAACACACTCCCACAACACACCCCACAACACACTCCCACAACACACCCCCACAACACACTCCCCAACACAACAACACACACACACTCCCACAACACACTCCCACAACACACTCCCACAACACACCCCAACAACACACTCCCACAACACACCCCAACAACACACTCCCACAACACACACCCACAACACACTCCCACAACACACCCCAACAACACTCCCACAACACACACCCACACTCCCACAACACACCCACAACACACACCCCACAACACACCCCCACAACACACTCCCAACACACTCCCACAACACACCCCAACAACACACTCCCACAACACACCCCAAACAACACACTCCCACAACACACACCCCCAACACACTCCAACAACACACTCCCACAACACACCCCACAACACACACCCCACAACACACTCCCACAACACACCCCCACAACACACTCCCCACAACACACTCCCACAACACACTCCCACAACACACCAAACCCACAACACACTCCCACAACACACCTCCCCCAACACACACCCCCACAACACACCCCACAACACACTCCCCAACACACCCCCACAACACACACCCCCACCCCCAACACACTCCCACAACACACCCCAACAACACACTCCCACAACACACCCCAACAACACACTCCCACAACACACTCCCACAACACACCCCCAACAACACCCACTCCCACAAAAACACACAACACACTCCCACACACACACCCACACAACACACTCCCACAACACACTCCCACAACACACCCCCACAACACACTCCCACAACACACTCCCACAACACACTCCCACAACACTCCCACAACAACACTCTCACACACACACCACACCCACAACACACACTCCCACAACACACTCCCACAACACACACCCACAACACACCCCACAACACACCCCAACAACACACACCCAACACCACTCCACAACACACTCCCACAACACACTCCCACAACACACTCCCACAACACACTCCCACAACACACACCCCAACAACACACTCCCACAACACACCCCACACAACACACCCCACCACACCCCCACAACACACTCCCACAACACACACCCCACACACCACTCCCACCCACAACACACCCCAACAACACACTCCCACAACACACTCCCACAACACACCCCCAACAACACACTCCCACAACACACTCCCCACAACACACACCCACAACACACTCCCACAACACACCACCCCACAACAACACCCACACACAACACACCCCACAACACACTCCCACAACACACCCCCACAACACACTCCCACAACACACCCCACACACTCCCACACACACCACAACACACCCCACAACACCCCACACACTCCCACAACCACACCCCCACAACACACTCCCACAACACACACCCCAACACACACTCCCACAACACACTCCCACAACACACTCCCACAACACACTCCCACAACACACCCCACAACACACTCCAACACACACCCCCACAACACACTCCCACAACACACTCCCACACAACACACCCCACAACACACTCCCACAACACAACACCCCCACAACACACACCCCACAACACACTCCCACAACACACTCCCACAACACACCCCACACACCCTCACAACACACACCCCACAACACAACACACACTCCCACAACACACTCCCACAACACACCCCACACACTCCCAACAACACACTCCCACAACACACCCCCCACAACACACCCAACACACACTCCCACACACACACTCCCACAACACACCCCAACAACACACTCCCACAACACACTCCCACAACACACTCCCACAAACTCCCACACACCCCCACAACACACTCCCACAACACACCCCCACAACACACTCCCAACAACACACCCCCACAACACACTCCCACAACACACTCCCACAACACACCCCCACAACACACACCCCCACAACAACACACTCCCACAACACACCCCCACAACACACCCCCACACACAACACACTCCCCCACAACACACCCCACAACACACTCCCACAACACACTCCCACAACACACACACTCCCACAACACACTCCCACAACACCACCCCCACAACACACTCCCACAACACACCCAACCCACTCCAACACACTCCCACAACACACCCACAACAACACACTCCCACAACACACTCCCACAACACACCCCCCAACACACTCCCACAACACCCCCCCACACACACACTCCCACACACACACCCAACAACACACAACCACCCCACAACACACTCCCACCCACACCCCCCACACCCCACACACACCCCACAACACACTCCCACACAACACCCCAACCTCCCACAACACACTCCCACAACACACCCCCACAACACACCCACAACACACTCCCACACACACCCCCACAACACACTCCCACAACACACTCCCAACACACACTCCACAACACACCCCCACAACACACAACACACACCCACAACACACACACTCCCACAACACCCCACAACCACACAACACACCCCACAACACACTCCCACAACACCACACAACAACACACTCCCACAACAACACAACCCCACAACACCCCCACAACACACACCCACAACACACACCCCCACAACACACCCCCCCACACCACACACACCCCAACACACACCACCACAACACACCACCCACAACACACCCCCACACACACTCCCACAACACACTCCCACAACACACCCCCACAACACACCCCCACAACACACCCCCACAACACACTCCCACAACACACAACACCCCCCAACACACTCCCCACAACACACTCCCACAACACACTCCCACAACACACACCCACAACACACTCCCACAACACACTCCCACAACACACCCCCACAACACACTCCCACAACACACACCCCACAACACACTCCCACAACACACTCCCACAACACACTCCCACAACACACTCCCACAACACACTCCCACAACACACTCCCACAACACACCCCCACAACACACCCCACAACACACACAACCCCACACCCCCACACACCCCACAACACACTCCCACAACACACACCCCCACAACACACCCCCACAACACACTCCCACAACACACCCACAACACACTCCCACAACACACCCCCACCCCCACAACACACTCCACACAACAACACCCACACCCCACAACACACTCCCACAACACACTCCCACAACACACACACACACCCCCACACAACACACACCCCACAACACACCCCCACAACACACCCCCACAACACACCCCCAACAACACACTCCCACACACCCAACACACCCCAACAACACACACTCCCAACACACTCCCAAAACACACCCCCACAACACACTCCCACAACACACTCCCACAACACACTCCCACAACACACTCCCACAACACACCCCCACAACACACCCCCACAACACACCCCCACAACACACCCCCACAACACACCCCCACAACACACCCAACAAACACACTCCCACACACACCCCCACAACACACCCCCACAACACACCCCCAACAACACACCCCCAACAACACACTCCCACAACACACTCCCACAACACACTCCCAAAACACACCCCAACAACACACTCCCACAACACACTCCCACAACACACTCCCACAACACACTCCCACAACACACTCCCAACAACACACTCCCACAACACACTCCCCCCCACACACACACCCCCCCACAACACACCCCCACAACACACTCCACACAACACACTCCCACACAACACACTACCACAACACACTCCCACAACACACTCCCACAACACACCCCCACAACACACCCCAACAACACACCCCAACAACACACTCCCACAACATCCCCTCACAACACCCCCCCACAACACACCCCAACAACACACCCCCACAACACACCCCCACAACACACTCCCACAACACACCCCCACAACACACCCCCACAACACACCCCCACAACACACCCCAACTACACACCCCCACAACACACCCCCACAACACACCCCCACAACACACCCCCACAACACACCCCCACAACACACTCCCACAACACACTCCCACAACACACCCCAACAACACACTCCCACAACACACTCCCACAACACACCCCCACAACACACTCCCACAACACACCCCAACAACACACTCCCACAACACACTCCCACAACACACTCCCACAACACACCCCCACAACACACTCCCACAACACACCCCCACAACACACTCACACAACACACCCCAACAACACACTCCCACAACACACCCCCACAACACACTCCTACAACACACTCCCACAACACACCCCCACAACACACCCCACAACACACCCCCACAACACACCCCCACAACACACCCCCACAGCACACCCCACAACACACCCCCACAACACAAGTATCCTGAGACTTACAGAGAAGCCGGCTATGAATTACACCAACTGACCACTGACTGATGGCACCAACAAGCGGCTGGGCTGGAGCACCACCCACTCTGCCGGATGTACACCGGTCAGAACACTGGCCAGAACACCGGTCAGAACACTGGCCAGAACACCGGTCAGAACACTGGCCAGAACACCGGTCAGAACACTGGCCAGAACACAGGTCAGAACACTGGCCAGAACACCGGTCAGAACACTGGCCAGAACACCGGTCAGAACACTGGCCAGAACACCGGTCAGAACACTGGCCAGAACACCGGTCAGAACACTGGCCAGAACACCGGTCAGAACACTGGCCAGAACACCGGTCAGAACACTGGCCAGAACACCGGTCAGAA